>ML809357.1:9579-41414 GCA_009831015.1 Picea engelmannii
GGGATTATTTTGTATCCATAAGAAAATTGTAAAGATAATATTTTCTTTAATAATTTTTTTAATTTAAAAAATATCATTATAAAAAATATAAATATGTTGAAATTATTGTTTTCAATATTTTTCAACCACCATTTTGATCAACAAAGTATCACGAGGATACTATATTGATTTACTTATTTATTTTGCCTACGAAATCCATAGACTTAATTGAAAAACATTTCTCCAAACATTTGAGTTTTCCACCTGTAACCTAATCTTTAGTTGGCTCGATGTCATTTCAGGTTTTCAGCGACTTAAGGACTCTTTGAGTTAGCATCACACCAAATCTTGAGACCAACTCTGTAACTCTGGCTATGGCGAGCAGGGATTATGATTGTGGGCTTGTCTTTTAGGATAGGACACTTGGCTAGGATTGTTTTGTAACTCACCGACTATGGCGAGCAGGGTCACATGTTTGGCTCCTTGGTCGCTCTGGACCCTCCTACCCACCGGACCTGTCACTTCAGACATCTACCTCGGTTGTTGAGGCCTTCAGTTAGGGTGCAGTTATTACGGTGGTGACTACTTAACGTAGAGACCTGAGTCATTTACAGTTAGTTGGGCAGCGGTATTGTCGATGGTTAGGAGGAGTCGCTGAAGAGCGAGGTGGAAACTACTCGTTAGCGGTTCAGAATATTTCGGATGGAGGTTGAGGTCAACGCACTAATGGGTGTGGCTGATGAGGCCATCTAGAAGAGTGTCGGGCTATTTTCCTCGGCTGATAAGCTATGCATTGGTACCACACTACCTGGGGTGAAACATCCCTCTATTGGAAGTCATTCCTTCATTCCTCAGGCACCTAGCGCTCCTATAGAGCCCATTATCCCGCCTGCTTCTTAATTCCTTCCTGGTTCAGCCTCCCTCCACAAGCGCACTATCACTAAGAACCACAGAAGCGGTGGCCCTTTAGCGGGGATGTCGGTTGGTCGTTTTCCACAAGAGAAGTGGTTGTCCAGAGCCCAAGGCATTAAAAGAGTGTGGAAACCCAACAAAACCAAACACAAATTGGTCATGGGTTCTGATGTTGGGATGGAGGAAAGTGTGTGGTTGTCACTTTGTGTGTTAGTGGAACGACTATCCTACCGCTCTCTGTGCAAATGCTCTCTCCCGGCATGGATTTCGAATGCCTGGTATCCTCTGTTGGGCTACGTCCCAGATATTATTCATCTCTCTCACGGTTGGTTCGGATTCCTTTTCAGAACATCGAAGGATACATATCAGATTTTAGACAAACTTTGGGCTATCAATGGTTGCAACCTGATGCTAAAAATATGGTGGGTCAGCTTCGACCCAACCACGGACTACTTTTTCTTCCGCCATTTGTGGGTTTTACTACCAGGATTGCCACTACAGCTATGGACTGAAAAGTCTTTAGAAGCCATAGGAAACGAGCTTGGTCGGTACATTATCCTAGATTATTACTCTTTAAAGGCCCCTGATAGAAGGATAGCCAAGGTTTTAGTGGAGATCGACATACACTCTGGCTTGTTGGAGTCCCTGGATATCAACTCGAGGGGCCACACAGTGACCCAACGACTGGATTTCCTCGGAATCCCCTTCAAATTCACCACATGTCATAGGACTGGACATTTACAACTAGACTATACAAGCGTGATGGAGGAGGAAGAGTCTGAAGCACCCTACCTTAGGAAAACTTCCCGCGAAGACTCTCCTGGTGTGGACTCACTGGACTCTGTCGTCGGCTACAACGCTGAAGGGGGGGATTAGTCGACTGTTACTCCAAACACCTTGATGGGTAAGCTATAACTTCTTTGTCAATCACTTTACTTCTCTTTGTTTTCTTGAGAACGGGATGCTCTGGACATGTCTGCCTCTCTGGGAAAGGAACTCTCACGGGGCACTTCTACTGAACCAACATTGGAACAGGAAACCGATTCAGTCTCCACTTCTTTGGAACGGGTGGGAGCACAGTTCACATATTTTTCATTGCTGGCAAACTCCCGTTACTGTAGGGAACATTCTTGGGAACCTGGTGGGGCCACTATTGATCCTTTGAGTTTTTCCTCTTCCAAGAAACTTGCAGCTACTAGTACAGTAGTGTACCCCTCCGTAGACCCTGTGGTGGTTAGGGATGTCCTTTCGGATACAAGGGACATTGTTCTAGAAGAAAAATCCTTGGGATCCATCCTGGACACTTTGGTACCTTCCTTTAAAAAGACGTTGATTCCAATGCCTCTACCCACGTTTCAGGGGAGGTCCCTCCTTCGTAGAGATACGTTGGTGACTACTTCAAACCATTGTGATAGCTCCAGAGAGGCACATGGGAAAGACTACTCCTAGTCGAGGGGATTGGGAACAAAGAGATCTCCCATTAAAACTAGAAGTGCTTAGAAAAAATCTTTCTTGGCTAACACTCTCTCGGTAACTCCTTCTACAGACTTTATTAATATCAGGGCACTTAGAGGCATCAAAGCCCTGGCCAGGTCAAATTCATGATCCCTCTCTCTCTAAACATAAGAGGGGTGGGAGGCGCCCTTAAAACTGCTTCCATGAGGCAACTGTTAGATAGGAATTTACCCGACATCATATTTCTTTAAGAAACATTGGTCGATGAGAAGAGAGCTCGGTTTTTCATAAGTTCCTTAAGACCTTTGTGGTTTGTTTGTGCTGTAAACTCTGTTGGCAAGTCGGGGGGTGCTATTGGCGACCTAGGATCCCTCTAAATTTGATCTGGATCCATTCCTAAGTTGTGGTGGTATATTTTTGACAGGTACTTGTTGTGAAAAAAAAATGCAACTTACTCTCGTTAACATTTATGGCCCCTACACTGACAGAATCACATTTTGGGACAAAGTTTTTTATCTTGGATTACTAGCTGGCACAAATATCATTGTTGTGGGAGACTTTAACTTCACACTAAACATTGATGAGGTTTGGGGGAACACAGCACTACAGGACCATGCGGCTAGACACTTAAAATCGATCTTCCTCATAAACAAACTTGTGGATATATTACCAGAGGTTACAGCTCCAACGTGGAGGAATGGAAGATCAGGTTTGGAGAGCATCTCTAAGAGGCTGGATCAGGTTTTTATCTTCGAAGATCTATTGATTCACATGGGAAGGTACAGGTCTTGGGTCTCTTACCCCTTCCTCTCGGATCACGCACCTGTCATTATGTAGTTAGACACTTCATCTCATCGGTCAGCATACCCGTTCAAGTTAAATCCAACATGGCTACAGGATCTAGATTTCTCAAAAATAGTCAATGAGGTCTAGACAGATCAGAACTTTCTACAAGAAACAAATATTCAGAGAAGAATAGTGTGGAAACTGAAACTCTTGAAACAAAGAATCAAAATTTGGGCTAAAAAATAGAGGATAAACAAAAACATTAGATCAGTACAACTCGAGGAAGAGATACAGGCCACAGTATTGGAGAAATCTAGGGGGGACTCAGCCACCAAAGACAAATAACTTCTTAAATACCCTAGAGGAAGAACGCAATAGATTACTTATAGTTGTAGAGGAAATCTGGAGATAGAGGAGCAGGGAAACTTGGATAAAGAGCGGGGACCAAAATACAAAAAAAAAATCACCATTTTTCCAGCTACAAAAGAAACCACAAACACATTTGGGAATTGACGACTGATGACGATGTGGCCATTTCGGGACAGGAGATTATTAAAGAAGAGGCTTACAGATTTTACAAAATCTTCTACCAGGAGTCAGGCCAAACAAATATTATCGATCAAGTCGCCATTGTTGGTCAATTTCCCAGACTCATAAGAGAGGAGGAAGTTGCACAACTAAATAGACCTTGTACAAAGGACGAGATTTGGGATGTCCTCAAATCATTTTCAAAGGACAAAATTTCGGGACCCGACGGATGGACTCTTGAGTTCTACATGCACTTCTTAGAGCTTGTAGGTGATGATCTGAGGGACTTGATTGAGGACTACATGATCATAGGAGAAGTGAATAGAGACTTAAATTTGCCTTTCTTGGCTCTTATTCCCAAAGCCAACAAACCAGCCACCTTTGGAGACTTCCAGCCTATAGCATTATGCAACCTGTGCTATAATATTATTACAAAAATCCTAGTGAATAGGATCAAGCCTATTCTCTCTAGGACCATATATGGTGAACAATTGGGTTTTCTAAAAGGTCGACAGATTCTTAATGCCATTGGTATTGCCTAAGAATGCCTTCACAGTATTAAACAGAAAAAATTACAAGCATTAATACAAAAATTAGATCTCAAAAAAGCATTTGACTGTATTAATTGGGACTATTTGAGATTGATACTTTTACAATCTGGTTTTGGAATACATTTCACCATGTGGATAATGGGATCCGTGACCAATGCATCTATCGCGGTTCTGATTAATGGGGATACATATTGGTAGCTGCGGGAGGTATTTACCTCCACGTGTAAACCTGACGAGAATAGAATACTTCGGAAGGCAATAAGAAACCCTAATGAGTTGGTAGCTGCGGGAGGTATTTACCTCCACGTGTAAACCTGACGAGAATAGAATACTTCGGAAGGCAATAAGAAACCCTAATGAGTTGGCTAATAACCCTAGAAGACATGTCGGCTCAAGAGGATAAATTTATATTAGGTTATTATCCTCCAAGAGAAGAAGTTGGCGAGAAGAATTAATATATCCTGAATAGACAGATACCCAGAATGAGAAGTCAGCCCAAGCAGTTAGCCAGAATTAGTATAAATACAGGAGGTCAGTTCTCATTCTGGCAGGCAGTCTCATAATTGCAGAGCATCACTTGTGCGCACTGCAGTTGCCTAGTTTCTGTGCAGGTTTCGAGGAGAGTTGTCGTTGTAGCTGTTGCAGCTAGCAGTTACGCTTGGACTATCTCTTGGCTAGGGTTTGGACTATCTGATCAGCTCTTGTTGGTGCGCTATCCTTGGGGAAAGGTGCACTGCCCTTTGTTTGTATATATAGCCTAGGGTTTGCTTCCAGAGTGATTCTCTGTCAAGGTTAAGGTCCTCGGAGGGTGGCTTCGGCCTATGGTTGGGTGACAATAAAGATATTGTCAATGGTAAAATGAGCACATCCATTATATTCTAATAGGTTATGGGCCCACACCTCCTTCATTTAGTCTAACCATTGGAAGGAAACATAGCCAAAAGGATATTAAGTTCGTTGAATAATTTTCGCTAGGGTTTCCTAGCAGGAGCGGTCACCAAAGCACTATCACTAGGGTTACTAGCAGGTGCAATTGTAGTAACCCTAATCCTCTCGTTGAGGCACCTTAAGTGAAGGGATTGACCCAATCTTCGGATAGATCAGTGTGCCCTAGCCTAGCACATCTCCTAGTACTCTCAGCAAGCCAAGACGTCAAGTTTGAGTTTGTGGTCAAATCTAGGGTTTGACCAAGTCAAAGAAACCATGACTTATTCTATGAAGTTAGAGAACAAGTTAGATGGAGTCTCTAACTTCAGAGCGTGGAAGACAAGGATTGACCTCATCCTTACCAAGAATAAAATGTTGGATATCGTAAAATGAAAGATCGTGGAACCAGAGTTTGAAGAAGGAAAAGAGAAGGAACCGTAGAACATTGCAGTTATGGAGAAGTTCAAAGACGGTGACATCAATTCCATGAGTATCATAGTGGAATCCATAAAAGACCACTTGATACCCTACATCTCCCATCTTGACTCATCAAAGAAGATGTACGATTCCCTAACAAATATCTTCTCGATCAAAAACATTGGACAAGTTATGAGTCTGAAGAATGAACTCCGTGACATGAAGATGAATGATGATGACAACATAACATCATACTTTGTGAGGATCTCCCAGTTAAGAGATCAACTACAAGCTATTGAAGAGATAACTTCAGAGAAGGAATTGGTAAACATAGTACTCAATGGTCTTCCCAAGACATGGGATGCATTTTCCGCAAGAATGAACACAAGGAAGGAGTATCCAACATTTGGAGAAATTTGGACTTGCTATGCTCAAGAAGAATCAAGTATCAGTGCAAAAGAGAAACCCCAAAATAAGTACGATGATCAAGCCTTCACAACAAGATTCAAGAATTTCAGGAACAAAAGGAAGTTTGGTTCAAGGAGGAAGTCAAATCAAGAGAAACACATTTCAGAAGTACAATGCTTCAACTGTCGAAAGTATGGCCACTACAAGAATCATTGTCTCGAGCTAAAGAAAAGGAAGGGGAAACACGAAGCATCAATTGCCAAAGAAAAAGAACCTACAAAGAAGACTAAGTAGGACAAAAGAGACTTCTTCTTCTAAAGGTAACAATACTCTTCTTAGTTCTTGTACATATCTTGTTTGCATCGTCTTTGTACATAGCTTGTATATCTATCTCCTGGAAGATAATGTGTTCCAAGAAGAACTATACCGATGGAAGAACAAAAAGATAAGGATTGATATCATTAGATAATACATGAAAGAATGAAATAGATCAAACAAATCATGTGGAAGCTATTGCAAGATAAGTCGAATCAATCATGGAGAGACCTAGAAGAAGCAAAGATAGAAAGAAGTCAACAATCGAGAGGAAATTGGAGAAAGACTTATGACATTTTGTAGAAGACAACAAGATGGAAGCATGGACTCAGCTAGACAAAGAAAGCCAATTATATATTGCAGAAGACAATGAAGATGCATACGAAAGAATGGACTCTGTTAGACGGAGGGAGCCAATTATATGCACTCTTACATGAAGCAAGGATTAGGAGGGATCTAATCCTATGATCCATTGAAGATGATGAAGTAACCATGAAATACAGTACATGTTCAGTTCAATCTCAGAAGAAATCTTCTTCAAAGAGAAACCTTAAAGTATCCTTGGTTGTCCATCCAGATCCATGATCCTGTGATAAAAGAAAGAAGTGGAATATTTAGGGCATGGAATCTATAAGAAACTCCATGGACCCAAAATCTAAAGAAAAACATGAGGAAGAACATGAAGATTCCAAGAAAGAAAGAGAAGCCAGAATAACTAGTCATTGTATCAAGAATCACAAGATTACCAACCTAATATGAACTCACTAAAAGCAATCAAGCAGAGGAACTAAAAGTCGTGATGAAGAACAGTGTATGGAAGACTTATGAATGAAAGCATTGTGAGATCTAGAACTAGATGGAGGGAGAAGACTATGATGATTACTTGTTCCAGTAAACTAGACATATCTCTACATGAGTCATTATATCATCCGCAACATCCATGAGTTGGAATTCTACATCAGATAAATGCAAAGATTGTTCTCCAGAGCAATTGAATAAAGAGCGTATGAAGAACAACCTCAAGAATTTGAGGCATACCAGAAAGATACCCTTGTATGCAGATGGATGAAGATAACTTGGTGAAGAACCTCCAATGCACAGCAGAAGCATGGTGAATATTCTCTATAACAAAGATATTGTATCAAGATGATTACTCAATAGATCAGATCTCATGATGACAGAATAAGTGCCACATGGATATGTTCCAGTGTTCCAACAATGATATACTTTATTAATCAGAGCTACATGAAGCCTTCAGACAAAACCAGTGCTCCAGAACGAAGTACATTTGAAATAAATCATTACATTATCTGTGATGAAGTTCAGAAAGGAGAAAGAGGTTCTCCATTACATATCTCCACATACGAGCAGATAAGCAGACATTTTGGTAAAGCTTCTGTCCAAAAATGAAGAGTTTGCGTACTCAAGTTGGAGCTCATGGAGACGACTTCCTTATTGAAAAAGGAATAAATGACTCTCAGGTTGGGAGGAAGCAATGATATGTATTGATTTATGGACAGTCATTTTTCAGTTCGAAAAATGGTCCGGGATGAGCAGTTTCCTTTCCAGTTTGGAAAGTGGATTGAGATTTCTGACGGACAGGGATTTCCCATTGTGGTTAACATGAGAAATGGTCCAGATTGTTGATGTATCATAGACAGTGACTTCCCATTGTGGTTAACATGGGGAGTGGTCTAGGGCAGTCTCTCTTCTTGAGGGTTACTCAAGAAGACTGGCCCACCTCGCCGGACAACGATTTCTCATTGTGGTTAATATGAGGAATGGTTTGTTTTGGAGGTTGATACAGGACAATATTTTCCTCTTGTGGTTAACAGAAGAAATGGTCCGGACAATCATTCCTTAGGGTTTATACATTCTCTCCAAGGTGCACTTTGATTAGTGTAGGAGGAATGGCCCAAGGTGAGGAATGGTCCAGGATCAGCAATTAGGGATAGGCATTCCTTAGGATTTATATATTCCCTCCTGCGTGCACTTTGATTAGTGTAGGAAGAATGGCCCAGGGTGGGGAATGGTCCAGGTTCATAAATCAGGACAGTTATTCTTCCTTGCTTGAGAAGACTAGTCCAAATAGCTCATCATTGATGTCTTACCTTCTAAGGGCAGATATTCTTTCAGATCTCACAGATGTGAGTGAAAGATTGCCCCAGATGATTCAGTTTATATCATAACATTGTTTCTGTGCGGGTTGATATCAAATGATTTTTATGAAGATTATATGACAGCAGATGTATACTATTGTGGTGGATGTGTTCCATTGTTCATGACTATACGTTGTTGATCAAGTACTTGTGTGTTACTTGGTGTGGTAGTGTACCATTGGATTGTAGTTATGTACTACTATGGATAGACACAGTTGTGTTCTATTTTGCTTCGATTTCCTTGAATACTATCACTAGTATTGGAAATGATTATCAGTTAGATGGATAATCAAAGGACGGAGATTTCCCAGACGGAAAATGGTTCAGAGCATTTACTCTTCTAGATTAGAAGAATGGCTCTTGTATCACTCTGTGGAGTGAGCATCATGTCTGATTACTCAGATAGTGATCTAGGTGGATATCAGTGGCCACCCACCTTTTCCAAATGGCTCAAAACGGCTTTCTGGCAATTTTGGCAATTTACTATTTTTTGCAGGTTTTAACTTCCGGGGCCATTTTGAGGGCCCAAATGAAGGTTTTTCGAGATCGAGGTTCTCAATGATAGACAAATGCATAATTGAGCCCCCAAAATTAATCTCCTCAACGATACCTTTCCAATGATCTATCACATGCCTAAAACGGAGATCGTATGCAAAAGTTACGACCTCGGGAAGTTGATGTACTCACTTACCCAAACGGGGCCCACATGACTTTTGGTGCTTCATCTCCCAGGGTTAGGTTTTTGGATGTCTAGGGTTTTTGGCATTCCTGCTTATTGTAAAAAGGCCTTCAGAGCCTCATTGTAATCATCTTCTTGCGAATGCAAGTAGTTGTCACATCTCTTCTCAGAGATAAGCTTCCACCATTCTAGCGAGTCTTTCACTCTGTATTTTTACAGTCTCTATACATTTATTTCATTAATAGAAATCGTGTATTACTGTATCTCTGTGTTTATGGTTGCATCTCTAATATATTTATGTTATATTAATGGATATACGCGATATCTTTGTGCATTTCTTTATTATATCTCCGCTCTCATTTCATGCCGAAAATAATCCGGATCAGATAGAGTATGGTTTCGAGAGATGATGCAGTTGATGACACTGATGATGATGATGGTGCTCATGATCTAGTCATGATCTAGTCTATACAACTATGTTTATGTTGTCGGGTGAATGGTATGTTTTTGTGCTCAAGACCATTACCCATAATACCTCCCTAGCTAGGAGGGAGTGTTGATATTGTTGGTAGCTGCGAGAGGTATTTACCTCCACGTGTAAACCTGACGATAATAGAATACTCTGGAAGGCAAGAAGAACCCATAATGAGTTGGCTAATAACCGTAGAAGACATGTCGTCTCAAGAGGATAAATTTATATTAGGTTATTAGCCTCCAAGAGAAGAAGTCATCCAGAAGAATTAATATATCTTGAACAAAAAGATACCCAGAATAAGAAGTTGGCCCAGGCAGTCAGCCAGAATTAGTATAAATACAGGAGGCTAGTTCTCATTCTGGCAGGCAGTCTCAGAATTGCAGAGCAGCACTTGTGCGCACTATAGTTTCCCAATTTCTGCACAAGTTTGGAGGAGAGTTGTTGTTGCAGCTGTTGTAGCCACCAGTTACGCTTAGACTATCTATTGGCTAGGGTTTGGACTATCTGATCAGCTCTTGTTGGTGCACTATCCTTGGGGAAAGGTGCGCTACCCTTTGTTTGTCTATCTAGCCTAGGGTTTGCTTTCGGAGTGATTCTCTGTCAAGGTTAAGGTGCTCGGAGGGTGGCTTCGGCATATGGTTGGGTGACAATAGAGATATTGTCAATGGTAAAATGAGCACATCCATTATATTCTAACAACAACCTCTTTCTTCCAGGCTGAAAGAGGATTGAGGCAAGGATGCCCTCTCTCCCCCTTACTGTTCATCCTTGCGATGGAAGGATTAAGTCTGATCTTAAAGAAAAGCCAGGACGAAGGGAAATTAACTAGGATTAAGTTTACAAGATTAGTAAATATCCTCCATCTTTTGTTCATCGATGATGTCCTTCTTATGATAAAATAAAACATGCAGGAATGTAGGGATATTGATTATATCATAAAAACCTTCTACAGAGCATTGAGGATACAGATTAACTTGTCTAAGTCCACCTTTCATTACTATGGGCTTCAAGGGGAAGACTTAAAAACCTTCAAAGTGATTTTCCCTTACAATTTCATTGATCTCACTGATGGATTTAGATACCTAGGCTATCTTCTCAAGCCCGACGGATATAAAGCAGAAGACTGGAGGTGGTTACTTACAAAAATTGAAAAACGAATTGGGATCTGGTGCAACAGGTGGTTGTCGCTCGGGGGGGCGCTTTGTCCTGATTAAATCTGTATTAGAGAGCCAAGCAGTATATTGGATGGCGTTGGTTTCCATCCCAATACTATCCTCATCAAGATCAAACATCTAATCTATTATTTTCTTTGGTCGGGAGGCAGTGATAAAAAATGTTTACATCTTAGCAGTTGGGATTCCATTGCAATACCGAAGGATTCAGGAGGTTCGGGATTGAGGAACATCTTCTTATTTAGCAAAGCGTTGGCGACAAATTCACTTTGGCGGGTTTTGTCTAAAGATTGGATTTGGAATCGTGTCATATTGGGCAAATATCTCCCACACTACTCGGTAGCGACCTGGCTCAGGCTAGAAAACACTAGCTCAAACAATGCATCTCAAATCTGGAAAAATATTCTAAAATCTCTGCACATTATCCAACATTGGTTGTGTTGGAAGCCAAGATCGGGCCACTCGGTCCACACTAGTCGGGATGTTATTCTGGGGATGGGGACTTCTACATTCTTGTCCTAAGAACTCCTTGCTTCTCTAAAACAACAAAAATTATTTTTTCTCTTTCAGGCCAAGGGAACACCACATCCAGGAACCTTATTCACTCAGTGGAAGGGTAGTACAGAGCTTGGCCTCATGGGGGACTTGGCAGCAGAATGGGATCGATATTACAGGGCACTACTTGGGGCGGGGATCCAACTACAGGACCAGGTTGATGAGCTACAATGGAATGGGGGGGATAAGTCAGGGGTAATTACGATAAAAAATATATATATGAGGCCTTAGCAACAAAAATCTGGAATAAAAAATGCACTGGATGGCGGAAGAACATTTGGAAATGGAACATCGCACAAAAAATCAAGCTCTTTATTTGGGTAGCAGCAGTAAACAAAATAGCCACCTGGGGCAATATACAAATTCGAGGATGGGAAGGACTGGAAATTTGTCACCTTTGTCAAAAGGACTCTAAATCAGTAACACATCTATTAGTAAAATGTGCTTTCACCCAACAAATTTGGAGCAGAATCATAAAAGAATTAAAACTAAAGACAAATTGGGCGGGGAACTCCTTGAGCAATTGTTTTGAATGTTGGGCAAAGAAGGAGACAAAGTATCCACATCTTCCTTACCTGGTCAGTTGGCATATCTGGTTAGATCGTAATAATAAAATCTTTGAGCATGGGAGACCATCTATCAACATTGTTTGTTACAAGATCCTTGGGGGGACTGGAATGTGCCAAGATGCAAAAAGAGCCAATACAAAGATATATAAAGCCTACAATACAATTTGGAAGGACTATTGGTTGGTTTGACGGAGGAGCCCAAAACAATGAACAACAAAGTGGAGCAGGAGGTCTGATAAGGACCGATGAACACACAATATATAAATGAACCTACAAGTGTGGTGCAGGCACAAATACAAGAGCAGAACTCCTTGGAGTTTGGGCTACACTCATCTTGGCAACTAGACTTAACATTTTGGATTTGCAGGTTCTGGGAGACTCAAGAATTATAATTGATTGGCTAAACAACAAAGGAAAACTACAAGTTAATGGCCTGGAATGTTGGAAAGACATAATCAAAGAGCTCAACAATGGCTTTACATTGATCTCCTCACACACATTTTTAGAGAATCAAATATGGAGGTTGACCTTCTTTCCAAGAGAGCACTACAGGAGCAGGAGGGGAAAAAAAATTTCCATAAGTGGAAAGATGGACAAGAGGGACCTGCACTTTTTCTCAAACTTTATTAGGCCCACCAGAGAAGTTACTAGCAATCATGTTTTGTGTAAATTTTGAATTTTCCATTAGTGGCAGAGTTCTATTCAAGGTCTTTTGTATAAAACACTCTTGTTACAACTCACGGTGTCGGATGGAAGTGTATTAGAAGTTACAAATATGTATTGATTGTGCTCAGTATTGACTGTCTAATATGTTACCTTATTACAATTCCAGGGTTGGTGGTATTGCTTACATTGTAGGAAAGAGTCATGTAATATTTTAGTCTTTACCAAACATTATATAAATATAATGAGTAACTTTCTTGTGGAAAGGACTCTTTGAGTTTGATGGAGTATTTTCTGATTCATAGTTGGATGTCTAATGATGAACATATTGCAAATTTATTTTCACGATTGCATGTTATAGGTTGTGTGCAAGGATTGCATGTAGTGGAATTGTGGTTGTTAATGCCTTGGCCTAGTTGGTGCTTATGGCCTCCTCATCTTCCTATTTATTTGACATGTCTCTTTGTTTATGCTTTCCATCGGAATTCATACTTTTCCCCTTGTTCTGTCTTGCTTTGCAAAAAATCTTTAGGTGTTAATAGTCTTAATTCCCTTTCGCCCCATTCATCATGTCACCATAAAAAATAAAAATAAAAACTTACATTATTGAAATTCTTTTATCAATTACGAAATGAAAATTAATTATTTATTGTTGTAACTATTACCTATATTATTGTCATATTATGTTAAAAAATAATATTCTTATTATTAACTCTATTACTTTATAAGATGATGATGAAGAAGAAGAATTGGTTTATTGAGACCAATTGGTCTATCGAGCATTAAGAAGGTAAGAGATTACTTTGATTTCTTTAAAATTGTATTTATATGCTCAAAAACCATTGAGAGAAGCATTCCAAGATCACCATAGTTTTGATGACTTAGGAGGTTAAGGTCTCTATTGTGGCAAATATTTTTAAATTGGGATCTAATTTGGGAATAGGCATGGCAATCTTAGAGGAAGTGTTTTATCTTTAACCCTCTTAGTGTCACAAAGATGACACATTCTTTCATTTCACGGTGTTTTGAAAATTTTCCAATGCCCAATTTCACTATATAACTCATGAGAATTTGTTCTTATTTTAGCAATATTGATTTTCTTTTTTGCACTTGTCAAAATTAAAAGATACTTTTGATTTTTTAAATTAAGATTGAACACCTCCTTATAATATCAAAAACTTGAAATATCTATAACTAAAACTAAAACCTTAACCATATAAAAAACAATTCAAATACACACCACCTCAAGCCATTAGCCTAAAATCCAACATTTTGGGCTCCTACTCAAAAAACTTAGCAAAAACCTGACAAATCACAAGGTACGATTGAATCAATGGCCAAGCCTGAACCCACAAGAATTCCAACCCAGCCAAGCCATATGTCATGCACGACACTTTGACATGCACTACACTTTGAGGGCATGAGCATAAAAAGCTCCAAATCCTCACGCATTGCATGTGGGATTTTGAGTTAATAGCAAACAAGGAGATTAGGCCAAATTCATTTGGAGATCGTGTCGACCTGCTGAGTGGTTTGAAGGAGGTGTTAATAGGATGGCTCTGCTCCAGCGCACTTCATTTAAGGCAGCATCTCAGGCCAGAAGATGAATACACATTTCACTCAGCAGATTTGCATACATCTTGAAACATATGAGACAAAACTTACTTGCACAAAGGACAAATAGCCCTACATTTTTGGAAATGATTAGTAGTCTTTTATTTTAATTCTTTGATTTCCTTAGTTGGTGGACTAGCCCAAGTCGGTTTAGAGTTAGGTTAAAGCTTGTGTTTAGGCTCCAGAAACTCCTCGGCAGTTTCAGGACCATATTGAGCTACCCTACAAATCTTTAAATACATGCCTATACAGTGGAATAGAGGGGGAGAAAGGGAGAGCAGGGGTAGGCTAAGAACCTAAACCTAGTTTCACTCCCATTCAGTGTTTATTTTTCGAGGACTACATAACCTCTGTTGATAGAAGGACATCCTCCAAGGGTGTCACGATTGTGAGGGTTTGAGCCCTACTTCTGATTTTCAGAAGCAATGTGTAGATTTCAGAGAAAGTCCATCAATTTTCCTGAAAGAGTTTTGGTTTCCTTTTTTACAGTCTTTGCCTACCCTGGTTTGTCTGTATATGGTCTTAAAAAATGACAGAATAGGTCAATCCAAAAGAGACTCATTTTTGTTGCAAGGCATGTTGTATAGAATATCATCATTAATTTTAAAAACTAATGCCGGTCCTACTTCACTCTTTTCATTCAGTCACTCTGTTTTTTTTTTTGGTTATTTTCATGGAATGTATGGCATATTAAAATACTATTAAAAAAAAACTACATTTCTTATTTTTTTTTAGGGTTTTTTTCCATGTTACAAAGTTTAGTAAAGCTCCTGACTACTTTCTTTTATTTTGAGGATGGTATTTAGGGTAAACCCTAGAATCTTCATAACACAAGATCAATCAATAACATGATTTGAAACTATTACAACAAGGGTTGCATGGCAACCCAGTCCCTGCTAAGTTAGTTGGGAAATACATGTTGAACAATGAAACTTAATATAACTAAATGCATAAGTAATGAATATTTTTTGTCAAAAGATAATAATTGAGAATTGTTTATTATTCAAAATGTATAATATGGAACTATAATATTCATAAATATAATAAATATAATATAAATATAATAATAAATAATATATTAGATAATAAATATAAGATAAATATAATAATGCATAATAATAAATACATAGTACAACTTTTTATATTTAGATGTGGTGATTGGTGAAATTCATTGATTATGTAATTAATTTTACATATTGAAAGCCTTGAAGGGAGAAATAACACTTCAATTCTATCAACCAATTAGAAATGAAAAACACAAATATTTTTATTATATCCAAAAATATATATTTGTTTTCCTATGTTAAACATTACATTGCATACACAAATTTATGGTAAAAGGCAAATTAATGTCAGGTCAAAAGCAAACTCATTGCTATAGTCCCATGGCAAGGACTAATAATACACTGGTTAAGAGCTCAACATATCACTTGTAAGAATTGAACCTCCTGAGAAATAACAATCATTCCTCCCAACCACCAGAACTAAACTCAATTAACAATTTTCTTCGTAAAATTAATTTACTTTTTTACTAATTTTGTTCAAATTTATTTTTTTCATTTTATATTCTAGCTTTTTATTTTGTTTTGTTAACATTCAAAGTTGCATTCTATTCTTTATCCTGCACAAAATATGCAAAAGAAACAAACAATCCCTTTCCTTTCATTTCATAAATAACAAAAATTGAGAAAAACAATCTATATATTCCGTTATATAGTTTAGGGTTCTCTCTTTTACATACAACACGGAACATTAAAAAATCACATACGTAAACAGGATCCAAAAGGATTGTATGTACCATTTCTTCTCATAAGTTTTGGTTTGAATAAAATTTTCATTCGAGGAGGATTTAACACTATCATTTTTATTATGCGGAATTCTAAGGGTCAAAGAGGTTAAGTTTCCGATTCATAATTTGTAATCATACTTCACAGTAAACACAAAGAATCTGTATGTTCTGTTTTGCAGTTTTAGGGTTATGCTCTTTTATTCTTCCATGGATCACTTAACAGCAATAAGAGTCACATGGAAGTAATTTGATGATTTTAAGAATTAAACCAATTTTGTTTCTATAAAATCTAGTTGTTTAGTTGTTTATCCCACATATAAAAAGGCAAACTACTTTTCACAGGAATGATGGGAGAGAATCATTTCTTAAGTTGTGAGTTATCGGTTAGATATAATCCTTTCATATCTTTGCACATAACTAAAATTAGATTCCAAAAAGATAAAGAAACATACATTTCAATAATTAAGATTTAATGTAATGTTAATTGGGTTTAATTTGGGTGGTTAGGAGGAATGTTTTTATCTTTCCTACTTGGGTTTAATTCTCGCAAGTCACATGTTGAGCTCATAACAAGTATATTGTTGTAATGAATTTGAGAGCCATGTTGTTGACCGACCTTGTATCGTAAAAAAAAAAAAAAGTTTAATGTAATTGTTCCTCTTTTTATATTTCACATAAATCCTAGATTGGTAAGGACTTAAAACTCGAGAGCATTAAATACAAGTGAGATGCATTTGTATCTTCTTCATGCAATCAACATCATGCAAGGAAATAAAAGGGAATCACTATCTCAAATACTCTCTAGAAGTTCCACAGGATTCAAAATTCTAAAAAACCAAGCTTTCCTTCCTACTATATAGAAATTATGTTGCTTTACAACTTCTCTGGTTAATAATATATATCTACATTGTATAAAGTGAAAATTCAAATAAATAACACCCACTACACACACAAATTCCATAAAAATTGAAAAACATGTGGGTGCACTTGCTTCTTCATTTTCTTGTGTGGGAGGGTGAGCTTGGGGAAGAACATTTAAGGCAACATCTAAGGCCACTTTAGCAACATCTGAGGATCTCAAATACTCTCTAGAGGTTCTATAAAGTTCAAATTCTTAAAACCAAGCTTTTCTTACCAATTCCATAGTTAATAATGCACACACAAATTACATACAAATTGAAAAACATGTGGGTGCACTTGCTTCTTCATTTCTTGTGTGGGGGGGTGAGCTTGGGAAAGAACATTTAAGGCAACATCTGTGGCCACTTTCAACTTTGGTTTTTGGCCTTAAGGATGCTTAAGGCTACTTAAGTCTCTACCTTCCATTCTAACATGTGTTGGATTTGAGCTTGCATGTCCTGGTTGGTTGTGGGGGTTCCAATATTGTCCGTGCTCACGGATGAATGAGGGAGGCCTTCTTATTATGTACCAAGAGCCTTACATGATTCCCCAAGGTGAGAGCTTGGTATGGTGTATGCTCACATTGCCAAAGCCCCTTGTGGAGATCTTTCATCTATGCATGCAAACAACACTTACAAAAATGATACACGATAGTTTGAGTGGGGGGGATTGGAGAACCCAACCCAAAATAGCGGACTAGAATTCCTATCAATTGAAGACATTATTACAATACATCGATCTAACATCATTTCTAGTGTAATCATGCAGTCTATTTTTTCCCCAAAAATTTCAAGTATGGATGATGTTATACATGACATTTTTTGGGGTGTCATCTTTTGCATTGGAACAAGAATGCTCAACATCATGTTTTTCGGTGCATGCTCTTGTCGACATCATTGTAGCATTGGTGTGGATGTCATTAAACCTTGTCTAACCTCTTTGGTGCATCAAGCATGCTCCAGAAAAAACATGATTGACATTGCATCTACTTCATTGTGGCAACAAAATCATGTTCTTTGCATCATATCAATGTTGTAGGATCCAATTTTTGTGTTGAACCTACATCGATATTGACTTCAACAACGTCACATTTGGTGTCATTCTACATTGTAGTTGCATCGAAATACAAATAGTTTGAGTTAGGTGAGCATCATCAACTTTTATGTCAAGTTGTGTTGTAGTAGCATCCCACTTGCATCAATGTTGCTTCATGTTGGATCACAGCTACATCATATTAGCTTTCAATTTGCATTGTGTTATGAAAGAAAAAAAACACGTATCCATAAACGTAATTATGAAAATTTGAGATCAATTTCAAACCATGGAAGAAAAATCCATGTATGAAATTTTAAATTAAATCACAAAATAACCATGTAATTTCTTATCCCTATAAATAAGTGGTACATGACCACTCCAAGAAAATGTAACTTTGCATACAACATTGCATGAAAAAATTACACATATAAAGAAATGAAATGAGAAGTTGATTATACTATTTTTGGTTTCATTTTCATCTTTGAATCATCATCATTCTCACTTTGTAAAAACATAATAAAAGAACATGAGTTTAAAAAAATAAAGAATAATAAAAGAAAAACATACAAGTTAAAAGTTGTCCACTCTCGTAAATATTATATATTTAAATTAATGAATGAATAATTCAACTATATATAAAGTCAAAAATAAAAACACAATTAACAATTAATTATTAGGGGCATGCCCTAGAAACTTCCAACATTCTTTAATAACCATTCCTCCAAGTGTACTTATTTTTCTTTGGCTCTCACTATAATTGTTTAATTATATGTAATAAAATAAATCCATATTTATAATGACATATACTAATATATTATATTAGCATACTAAATGAGATTATATTGATAAACTTACAAAGCACCCTCTAATTGAGGACCCAACTTGTTATTTTTTTGTGTCTAAGCATGCACATACATAAGATAAGATAAGGTCGGTGAAGTTTATAAATGCTCGGCAAGTGACCACAAAAGTAGATTAGTGGTACTAAAATATTACATCAAAGAAAGATAACAAGTTAAAAGCATATCAAAATGAATAATTACAAGCATATCAAAATCCATAGCTACAAGTTTAAAGCTTAAGTAACTAGCAGATTAAGAAAGTACAATATTTTTTTATAATGATTATGTAGAAGTTAAACAATTAATAGTAAATGAGTCATAAATAAATTCCAATTGATAATTCAACTAATCATATAATGTTTATTAGCTTTGTATTTTTTTGTGGTGTCTAAGGGTCCATTCCTTATGTGTCATTTTCTTTATGTGTCCTTTTCATCAACGATCCTCTTAGCCTCTTCCCAATACTTACTAAATGTGTTCAGAACCACATAAAATGTAGCTAACTATAAAATTCATTGATGATGCATAATGAAATATAAAAGGTAAAGGACTAAAAACATGAATGACTAAAAGCAAGACAAATTCGAACACATTTCACTTGACATGGTGTCTCCTCCTCCCCAATGTCTCAGACAATCTATGAAGGGCCCATTTATCACTAAATAGTACATTTGGGAACCTTCTACGCAGATGTCATAATGTTGTTTTCTTACTAGCATTACTTATTGTATCCCAACGTTTGTGGTATTCTTTAAACCACTCCCTATTGATAGTGTCAAAAATTTATTGACGAAGAATTTTGCCCCTTCCAAATTTTTCCATCAACTTGTATATCATCATACTCATATGTCGATTCCTCATCTTCCACCAAGATGTGTCTTCATCTCAATTCATTGTCATTTCTACACCATGTGCTCAAACATTAATATGCACATCATAAAATGAATAAATATCATGAGAAATGTAGTAAATTGGATTCAACTACACTCTAAATTTCACTAAAAAATGGTCCATGTTGCACCGAATGCAAGCAATCCTCATTTATGTATGGTTTCGCATTCTTTGTTAAACTCTTTATAAATGCTCCAATTTTATTTATCAAGATTTTCTGCAACATAAAATAGAATATAGTAAGTAATGATTAGAATTATAAATGCAACTCTTCATGAAAGAAATACATATTTTTTAGTATAATTTAACAATCATAAAATATGTAATTACAACTCACCAATGAATTTTTTTGGTTGCCTTGATCAATTACTTTAGTGTTACCTTTAATTCTACCATGCTCCTCATATCTTCCCTTGTATCTAGCACCATTGTTCAATCTTTGATCCCTCTCCATTGGAAGCCATATGATATGTAGATCTATTACAACGATATGATACTAAGGTAAGTACATAAAATCTATAGAACAAAATAAATGCATAATTTGGCATGAACATTGAAAATACACACACACATCACATCAACATATGCAAAGATGATTTATTCAATGAAAGGTAATGAAAATCACCAAATTCAACCAAACTCAACCAAACTTTGGTGTAAAGATTTGAGTTGATGTCAATTGGGTTTAGCTTGGGTGGTTGGGAGGAATGTTGTTATCCTCCCCACCTAGGTTCAATTCTCACAAGTGATATGTTGATATGTTGAGCTCTTAACGAGTATATTATTGTAATGGTTTTGAGCCCTATTGTTGATCACCCTTGTGCCCTAAATATTATAGGGTTTACCCTATGTACCATCTTCAAAATGAGGGGAAGTACTTGGAGGTTTTCCTTGGGTTTTGTAACTAGGGGAGAAAAACAATATTTGAGTTGATGTGATTGCATCCTCCTTCATTTTGATAGTAACAATGTTAATGGTTTTTCCATCATGTCTCGTCTACCCATTCCTGCCTATTGTTATTACCCATGTGCTTTATTACACATTATTATTATAGTGATATATCCCTATGTGGGAATTCATTCCACATTAATAAATATTGCATAGAAAATTCTAAAATAATAGGATACTTCAACTAGAAAAATATAATGTCAAAGTAAACTTATCTCTTTCATATGCATTGAAAAGAGTGTAAGAGGAATTGCATGTGGTTTGTGAAGATAACTCGAACCCTTTAGCCACTAACCCTCTAACTCCCTAGCCCACTAATCAAGAAACATTGTACCCTCTAGTCCACTATCCTCTTTAAACTCCAAATCACTCCATAACCCCTAGTCTCCTACCCCTAACCCTTGATCACGTAATTGGTAACACATTAACCCCTTAATCCACAATCCCATAAAGTAAACTATACCTTGGTCCTACGTGATAAGATCAGTGTTAGTTGTTGAGGTGTTTAGAATGCCAAGGTATATGTGTGATGGGAATCATAGTCATTACTCTACTAGAACATTGGCTTATGTAATCCCTAGTTGGTATTTCCTATTTCAAGATTTATATTCAACTACTTGTACAACTAGTTGGTCAACCTTTGTTCCTTCTTTTAAAAAAGATGGTTGTTGTGTGACTGCTAACTATAATTTGGAAATTCTAGAGTAACTCTTGTAGGTTTCTTTGCAATACTTGTAATGTCCCCCAACTTAACTAAGGAAAATAAAATGTTATGCTAACTAATCTTGTAGCTTACCAGCTATGGGAATACACATAGATTTAACCAAACTGCTATCATTAATTCAAGTGTCGCTATAGCATGCTGAAATAAATATGAATACAGCTAATTAACTTGATACAGCAGCATGTAAAATCATTTTCATATATATAATTAATACACAGCGGAATAAACCATAAATATACCAAAGAACAAGATAAAACACTTATCTTCTTAAAATAGTTGTGCAACCAATTGCTTGGAACAAATGTTCCACCCAACCATAGAATTTTTATTTCAGACCTAAAAAAAAATTCACCCCCGAGCTGGGGCTAGGAATCCACAAAAGAGGGTGTCTCTCACAGTCCACTCACAGCTCAGATATCTCACAATCCACTAGTATTCTCCTACAACTATCCTGATTTCCACCAACTCTCTTCCTCTTGACCTACCCAACCCAAGGAATGTACCCCTTCACTACTCTCAGTCCATCGGGCGTCCCGTTCATTTTTCAAGGTCTCTCTAGCATAGGTAACCATGAGTCTCACTACTAGGAACTCAAGGGAACTCACTTCTAGGAAAACTACTAGTAAAACAACAACAATCACTTGTTGTTACAATGCAACTCACATGGGAGTTCACTCTTCAGGCCTGAAAACCTGGTTCTTTTGCAAGCCTGACAACTTGCTTCTTCAATATTCAGCTCCACAAATGCTCTACAATTTGGCCTATATTGTTGTTCCAGCTCCAATGCTCTTCTTCTCTATTCTTTGTTTTTTTGTTCATGCAAAAACATCACTGTAAAAATTGTTTGTTCTGCCCATACAAATTTCCTCTCTTTTCCTATTTTCTTGAATCACTCATCCTGAAACTAATTTTACTTCAGCTTCATGCTCCCAATAACTATGGGATGTGACTTGTCACACCCGCCCACTTACAAGTGTTCAATGATTGGGCTCTCATACACTCAACCAGAAAAAAATAGAAGGTTGTCCCCAATGATAGTAAAATTCATAAATATGGGTTTGGATTAATACCCATAAATAATTTCCCCCTTTGACCCCTCTTAGACACTCCCTTCTCTTGTGGAAAACTCAACCCCGGTCTCTGTCCATGTCCCCTAGTAGTTGACATCATATTTTATTATTAAGAATCAGAAATACAATTTTCATATTACATCGCTTGGCCATAGTCACATTCATATCTACATTATGCAATAATTAAACAGGGGATCATAGCAGGGGCGTTACAATACTTGTCTTCCCAAACTTGTAGGTTGAAGCCTATTATTGATTTTCTATAATATTTTGGTGTGATACAATCCATTGGTTATTTAGGAAATATTAAGGAAGTTAGGTATCCTAGATTGGTTGGTTCTATTAGATTATAAAGGATTTTTATTTATGCACTGGTATCACAATTGATACACTTTTAAGAGGTGTTTTTGTATTGCCAACAAACTTTTATTTTGCATGAGAATTTTGTCCCCTAACTACTCAAACTCTTCCTGAGTTATCGTAGGAGTTTCATGAGAGCTTGCATATTCATCTTCTCAAATATGTTTATTGTTTTGGGCTCTTGGATCACCAACTTTTGTAGAGGTATTAGCACTACCCTCATCTTGAGGGATGTGGGGTTATTTGGTACAACTAATTACCTTAGTGAATTATGATTTATTTTAAGAGATGGAAAATAATAATAATAATAACACTTTATGAATAATAATAAATAATATTAGTATTATTTGGGATGTTTTGCCTTGGTGGAGGAAGAGAAAAGGAAGAGGGGGGAGGAGGGAGCAAAAGGGGGAAAAGGAAGAGCAAGGAGAAGGAAGAGAAAGATGAAAGAAAAGGAGAGGGACAATAAATATGACGAAGGAGAGAGAGGGAAGAAGGAAAAATAAGAGGAGGGTGGGAGAAAAATAAAAAATAAAAAAATAAAAAAAGAGAAAGAGAAAGAATGAAAATACAAAACAAGAAGAATAAAAGGAAAAAGGAGATTAAGAGGGGAAAGGGGAAGAGCCAAGAGGTATGTAATCCTTAAATCCTAAATTTATATTTTTTGTAAATTTATAAGGTTATATGGTAAAATTCATCCTACCAACCTTACAAATATAAACCCAAATCCCATTCCAACTTTTGGTTTAAATCTAAAAAAAAATAAAAAAAAATAAAGATAAATGAATTTTTTTTTACCTTTAAATTCAGCAAATCCAACAATGCCACACAAATATCCCTTTGTTTCTCCTATTCAGTTCGCTACCAATCCCTCTCAACTCAAAAAATCTCCACCCCACACATTCATGTGAAAATTTGAGAGGGACCCATTTTTCAGTTTAAGTATGAATTAGAAAAGCATGGCAACAAAAATATTTGATTTCACGTTGCCTTTTTCCCCTTTTTCTTGAATATTGTGTCATCATTGGATCATATTTGTAACATAAATATCCTATTTGCATCCACTATTTCTAGGTTGGCGCAGGTTAGGCACCATGCCCGCTTTCAATGTGTGTTGTGGTTTCATCATGTTCGTATCAACATGCATCATGTCTATGAAGAAGAAGAAGAAAGTATTTTAACGTCCACAAGGCTAACAAAATCCTATGGGATTGACCGCCGCACACACTGATTTCTGTATTTCATCCCTTTTCATGTTCAACTTGATGATGAGCTCCCCCAATTTCTTCACTGCCCCCTTGCTGAATAAATTATTCCAAGAGCTAGTTGTCAAAATAATTACATAGTTGTCCCTACTGTCTTTGAAAGCTTCACTCTCTAAAATGAAATGTTTTTCTGTTTCCACTTTTTCGGAGGTGCAAAACACACACACCCTTTCTTCCCAAGCTTCCTTTGGTCTTTTCCAACGCCCGGTTTCACAACGGATTTGATGGGAATTGGTTCTTAGTTGGGCAATAAGCATTTTGGCTCTCCAAGATATATTGGCCCCTATGTACGCTTTTTGATGATGATTATATGTGGGGTTAAACTCTTCAATATAATACTCTTTCTTTCTCCCTAGCCTTTTATCCCAATTTCACTTGTGAAACCTATCAATAAAAAATGCCTTTATCTCTTTGTTGTTCGTAGGGCACCTGTCTAAGTGAATATCCCATTTACTAAGCCATTTAATATTTTGTCGCATCCACGTCTTCTTTCTTTTGCACAATGTGTCATTGAAGACGACCTTAGGCCGTCGACCTTCTTCCATTTGCTCAATTGTTTTTAGATATCTTACGAGATGCACCATAGCAATTGCTTCAATAGGAGCAGCCCCCATTTCAATTAGCATGATATCATAAGGGGCTGAACTTTTAATTTTAAACTTGTTTGTAATCAAGCGTTTTTTAATCTTCTCGATTTGCTTCCACTGTAAGTCAGATGTACTGCTAGCCCATACTTCACGGCCATAGAGAACCATCAAAAACACTAAAAGCCCAAAGAGAGTTTGCATAGTCTTCCAATCTCATAGATCTGCCTCTCTGCACCTATTTTGGAAAGCATAGAACGCTTTCCAATATTTCAATGCCAACAAAAGTTGTGCATCATGGCCACGCCATGTCTGTGTTTGCATGTGTTAAATATCTGCATAACTTTCATGTTAGTGTGCTTCATGTCTACACCATCTTTGCCAGATGATAACAATAATTTATATAATTATTATAATCATAATTAGGCATTATTATTATAATTATGATTAAAATTAATAATTGTTATTATCATAATCATATAACAATAATTCTAATTAAAAATTATTATAATAAAATTATTAAAATTATTAATTATTAAATTAAAATTTAAAATAATAATTATAATAATTATCTTAAGAAGAAGAACAATAATAATAATTTTAAAAATTATATTGATCCCTTACCAAACTCACCTATCTCCGTAAGCAACCCAACCCAATTCACCTACCCACATCACCAACCACTAACACACTAAACTATGTTTTCATTATAATCTCTTCTAGATATATTTGTCATTTTATCAAATGTTATTTGATAATTATTGTACCAAGTTAAAGGTTTGATGAAAAACAAGTAAAATTACTTCGAATAATTTATCATTTCATTCATCTCCTTTCAATTACTTTTCATGTTTAGCAATATATTCTCACTCTTTGCACATAGAAGTTATGAAATATGTTAGATTAGATTAATACTTTGGAGTTAGGTGTCCAACTAACACTTCAATGTTGAAAATGTTTTAAACATAAAAGTTGTCATTGGGAGCTTGAATTTCCCTTCTAGTGAGTGTTCTTTACTAGTACAAGGGGCGTGCCATATTTTTGGTGTTAATGTTTAGGTTGGATGCATGGATTTTCATCAGTCTCCCAACTCATGCAAATCTATGTGTTTCTTGACCTGGGAGGTTGGTAATTATGTGTCCATGACTCGCAAAGAGACATCTTAGTGGTTGGTCATAGGTTTATCACTCATGCAGCTTTCTCATGGGATTATGAGGGCACCTGAGACATATAGTAAGAACCCCCATGGGTCTCACCACCTTGGGCATAGCTTACTATAATTTCTCATTTGTACCTTCACTTGGCTTGTTCTTTCTTTGCATGTCTTAGGGGAGTGGCTTTGTTTTTTGTTTGTTATCAAATATAATAATGAAGTAATTGACAAACGACCCTTGAACTAATGTACCATAAATGAATAACTATGGATAATAATGCTTTTAGTACATGTAACATCCCTGCAAATTATAATGTAATTGTGCAAATACGATTTAGGTTGGTGATCTGATATGTTTGGGTCAGAGAGCCCGTACTGATTAATATTGCCAAGAGTTGAGCTCTGCAAATTGTACATCGCAATTTTTAATATAAATAAATCATTGGTTGCAATACAAGAGTGACGGTAATGATCGGGGGGCTATGATTCCACAAGAGAGGGGGATAAAGGGGGACTAAGGGGTCACCTCCTTTGAAATATCAAAATAACTATTGAATGATGTAAGAGTGGTAGGTGGGAAATGTCTTCCCACTAATTTATGGTAGCATGGACCAAGTACAACCACTTTTTGGGAAATGTGATAGTCAAACTTGCATGAGAAGAAAAGAAAATTCGAGTGCCTTTTTGGGATATTTTTTACATGTTGATTTTGGACAGCAAGAGGAGAGCTTGGTGTTGATAAAGAGAACCAACCACGATGTGTTTGAGAATAGACATGAGAGGGATAATTTTTACGCCAAGAGCTAAGTTGTATGCTTGTAAATGTATTTCATATTGAGGAAATGGCTCAAGAGCCTTGAGAAAGCTATTGTGAGCACTCCTAGAATAGATGAGAATTCGTGGAGTCCCCAGTTGTGATATTTCCTAGCAAACCATGTGCATTAAAGCCTGAGAGGAAAGTGGGAAGGCCTGAGGGACTGTGTGGCAGAGAAGAGGGATCCCATTCATTGGGTTGTGTGGGTTGAGGGGGAAAAGAGTTGGCAGATTGGAATTGTTGTTGGAGTAGAAACCTAGGAATTGGGTTGTTGAGTGTGTGGAAAATGGACCAGAGGACCAGACTTCCTTGTGGACTCATAGCCTCATCTCATGAGGGTGGCTTGCTATTGAGAGAAAATTAACAACAAGCCTATGGCTAGGAGGAACATCCTCCGTACGCAGACAGTGGTTCATCTATTTAAAGATAAGTTTTATGTTGTATTTTCTATGTTTATTTTTGTTTTGTAAATGAATATTTGCATGTTGTTACATTTGCTAAATTAGATGCATGAGGAATTTTGTGTGTATGTTTCCACCGTGTTAAATTTTATTTGCATTGGGGTGTATTAAGATGTTTTTATTTGGTTATGTATTTTACAGTACATGACTTCAACTTTAAGAGATTGTAGTTTGTTTTCCCACATGAAAATTTGTGTTCCCCCTTTTTAATTATAGTTATCCATTGTTTTATACACATAAATCCATTTTAATCACCATAATGTCAAATCCCTAACACCTTTAACCGCTTTAACTTTTAACACCTACAAGCCCTAACCTAACAATGTCCCTCAATCCTTATAACACTCATCCCTTGGCATTGAAAATGCTTACCCATGTAATAACCCCATTTAATTATTTAATTAATTGGTTTTGAATATTGTTTCTAGATTGTATAAACAATGGTGGGTTCATCAAGTTATTTATCTTAATATGATTAGGACTTTGTCTTGGTAAGTTCATCTGGCAATAACCTAAATTTCATAAATGTCCTTTAGTGAAAAAATGTCATAATTTTATTATAAGACTTGTAATGTTCACTTATAAGTATTTCCTTTTTATTGTTTCTTGTCCATAGGATATCTACTAGTTCTAGTTCAACATCAAGTAGATCCTCCTTTAGTAGAAGCTTAGAGTAGTCTACTAGTTCATAATAAGTTTAATAAGTTCAACATGTAAGTTCATAATTATATTAATTAGATAGAAATATTTGGTTAAATATGACATAGGAATATTTAAATTCTCATGCTTATTATGCTTACTATCTACAGATTCGAAATCCAGCGCAACCATATTTCCCCATACTTCAATGACATGTGTCAAAAGTAATGTATGTAAATTAATAAATTAAGGAATGTAGTTGATGAATTTATGATAAGGTTTTTCATGATGACTAGTAATGTGATTAATAACTTTGTACATATGGATATGATTTGTAGGAAACTAGTGATAGTTCCCCAACTTCTGATCTTAATATTGTTCATCCCCATATTGGAATCAAATTTTAGAGGATTTACATTAACTGATGTATGCACAATAGACCCCGATTAAGATCTGATGTGCCCCAAGATCAATGGCATGTGAAAAATTGTGGTATGCCATCTTGTAGTAGAGCAGCAAATTCAAAGGTAAATGGAGATGGTCCTCTATAGCTTTACTATGAAGTGACAGTTGCATGTGGTTATTCCAATTTCAATGGACTAAAGAACTATAGATGGTGTATTGTAATGGAACATTACCAACATGATGGACTCCCTATGATTATTATACTTTTGTCCCCTATTGTTGTTGCATTCCCCTTAGTTCCTATAGAATGCACACAAATTCATCATTTCCTCAAAGTCTCATCTAAGAAAAGATGAATTGTAATGAAACCATCCAAAGATTCATCAATGCTACATACTCCTAAAATTTTGAGAGTGCAAACAATGAATAGGTCGCTAGGAGGGGAAATATCTAAGAATACAAAAATTATTCAAGCCTCTTACCAATTAACTGATACTTTGGAAGGTGTTGATGTTGATGCAGATCTCTGAAGCAACCTAGTGCCACTATATTAAGAGTCATAAAATAGATCCGCATATGGTTCTTGGTTTGCATCTAGGGCATTTCTCACTATCGGAGACTCGATATTCATATTATGACTACAATTTCATGATTTCCCATTCTAAAATCAAAGCAAATTTAGGATTATATATCAGTTGAAATGTGCATGGTCCTCACTAGGGAGAGGTTACATTAATATCTTTTTGTGGACCTCTTTATAGATGAAATGATTATGGTAGATTAGTATCATTCAAATATTATTTGTCTAAGTATAGTCCATGCTTGAGTTCATCGAGAAACTTAAAGGATTATGTATATGTGGATGGTTTTCCATGCATACATGGGAACATTGTAGGATTTATTAACAACTCGAAAATCTAAATTGTATATTTGTTGAGGAAATTAATGACAACGAAAGGTTCATGTCTAGGATTGCAGAATTATATTTTTTTCTAGCTGCAATTCAAAATTTATTTGTTGGAGATGATATATTAGCAGAATATATTTTTTCTAGGCCTATACCTATTTGAAGACAAAGACAAACATCTATTTTTTCCTTAGAGATCCCAATGGGATGTAAGAAGAAGGCAACAAAATAATATTGTATAACTTTTCAACTCTAAGAGTTTGTATTGACAAATAGTATTGATGAAATATTGAAAGACTTAGATGTTCCTTTAAAAATATTCATTTATAAAAATTATTTATGTGCAACATTCTCATGGATCTTTGCCCAAATTAGTTATTGCATCAAATTTATTTTTATATGTTGTATTGGGAATTATAAATACAATGTATGTTTGTTCATATGGTATCCATTTTTACAATGATGATGATATAAATTATGATATCATTATTATGCATTTCTAGGGTGATATAGGGAAGTATGAATGTGTTTCTATTGCACCTCTTCCATTTCATGGCACTACTAGCTCTTGGAGAGAGAGAAGGGAACATAGACAAACCACTGCCTTGGAAGTGTATAATGAGTTTTTGAATGCTCCTCTTTTACAATATCTAATATTGAGATTTCAAGTGGCATTGATATAAATGAACAACATGGGTAGACAATGTGAATATGAATAGTGGAGAGGATATCATACACCATACACACATTACAAACCAAATGATACATGATGATTTTGAGAGGGAATACATTCATTTAATTGATGAACATGGAGAAAATATGGATGGACACATTGTAGATCATGGCATTGAACCAGAGAATTTTGTTAATGTTTATGCCATTATTATAGTTCTTTGCATTTCAATAGATAAGAGCATCATAAGAACAAGATCACTGAGAAATACACATCCACAAGAGACACAGCATTTATCCTCGGAAACCCTCTAGGGGAAGAAAACCCAGCAAAAACTTCATTATCATAAATAGCTTATACAATGTTTAAGAGATAACTCAAACCAATACAGATAGTCCTCCCCAAGAGATGCGCCACTCTTCTTCTCCTCTTTCTAACTGGTAATTGCAGCTTGCCTCTTAAGATAATGAGCAAGTGATTTGTGTGATTAAAGTGAGGTGCTAGCCTCCTATACATACAAGACTGGCACGTGTGAAAGGGTTTCACTAGCAGGGCCGACCTGTCACTCTGAGTGGGTAAACCCACCTTTAATTTAATTATGGGTCTCAATAATAATTGTTGGGGCCGACTTCTTATTCTGCCTATTACAATTTTCCGATGACCAATCCGCAAAAGGGGATTTGGTCCTAATACAATTACAGACATGATTAATCCACAATGGGGATTAATCCTAATAATAAAATAACAATAATAATAAGAATGCTCTTCGCAGTTACATTATTTCAACACTCCCCCTTAACAAGAAGGGTATTCTTCATCAGCATCAGACGAGAGAGGTTTGCATCATCAATGGCATCAGGAGGAAAGTATCGTCAATATCATCTTGAAACATTGGCTAGAATATTTACGAGTCATCAGAAGTTTTCTTCATCGGCAGCATCATCATTCTCGAAAGAATGCTATCATCATCTACATCAAATATGTATCAGTAAAAAATGATACCTCATCACAGCACTAGGCTGGCAGTACTACATTGGCTCAATGTCACAGTTGTTAAGCTGGTAGCTCAGTGTCAGTCACATCTTGCTTTACGTCTAACAACTAGGTCAGAATCAAGGAATATCATCATCTCGCTTTACATCTAACAACTAGGTCAGAAGTGAGGAATCACAACGTCATGCTTTACGTCTAACTATGAGGTCAGAAAAATGACTCATCTTGCTTTATGTCTAACAACAAGGTCAGAAGCAAGGAACATCATCATCTCGCTTTACGTCTAACAACTAGGTCAGAAGCGAGGAATCACAACATCATGCTTTACGTCTAACAGTGAGGTCAGAAGCATGACTCATCTTGCTTTATGTCTAACAACGAGGTCAGAAGCAAGGAACACATCAACATACTGCTTTACGTCTAACAACGAGGTCAGAAGCGAGGAATCATCTTGATTTACGTCTAACAACGAGGTCAGAAGCAAGGAATCGCAGCGTCATGCTTTACGTATAACAGAAAGGTCAAAAGCATGACTCATCTTGCTTTACGTCTAACAACTAGGTCAAAAGCAAGAAACACACAGCGTCATGCTTTACGTCTAACAACGAGGTCAGAAGCATGACTCATCTTTCTTTACGTCTAACAACGAGGTCAGAAGCAAGGAAAATATATATACTCCCCCTTTCAGGGAGGGTCCTTTCGGACTATACCAAGCTTATCTCGAAAGTGTTCAAACTTTACACGAGATAGAGGCTTAGTCAACACGTCAGCAACCTGTTCATCCGTGCTAATGTACTAGAGCTTCAAGGCTCCTCTCTGTACCATGTCACGGATGAAATGATAGTGAATCTCTATGTGCTTTGACCTGTCGTGGAATACAGGATTCTCTGTCATCTTTATGCATCTCTGGTTGTCACATAGAATCGCAGTTGATCTCATCTCCAAGTCAAATAGGCATGTCAGCAACTTTCGAAGCCATATAGCTTCGTAGCTAGCAGAACATGTGGCAATGTACTCTACTTCCGCTGTGCTGAGAGAAATACTGGATTGCTTCCTACTCTGCCATGAGATCATGGCTGATCCCAAACTGAAACAGCATCTGGAAGTGCTTTTTATGTCTGCAACGCTTCCTGCCCAATCTGCATCAGTATATCCACTCAATGTGAAGTCATGATCTCCATCATAGCTGAGACCATAATCCATTGTACCTTTAAGGTA
>ML809357.1:50078-81253 GCA_009831015.1 Picea engelmannii
ATAGTTGTGTGATACAAAATTTGAAAAGATGGCCATAGCCATATGTCCATAAATTTAATAGATCATTCACAAAAAGACTATAACTATCCTCTCTAAACAATCCCATTATATGATGGCAAGTGAACTATCTTAAAAATTGGAGAAGCAAAAAAAATCAACAACAAAACATCTAAAATACCAAAAATAAAAGTTCACTGATAATTGGGTCTAGAATAAATTTCATCGATGCTTAACCATCCTCCACCCTTATCATATCCTACTTTGCAACATCTAAAGGGAAAATCACACTTTCTTTTTTATCAAGTTTCGTAACTAAAGGATGGTGAAGTACCTAGTTTCCAATTGAGGTCATGGAATGACTACCATGTAAGGAAACATCCAAAGAAATAGTACCACCTGAATAGACACTAAATTTTATTCCAAAAGAATCCCAAGAAGTGCCATTAGATATCCCACCTATTTTTTAAAGAATATGTATCTACAAATTGTGTTCCAATTGATTCTATTTATAAACACCCATGAAAGAATCTACTTCCAGAATCTACTTTCAACTCCCATTCATGAAGCTTTATAATGCTTCTTTTTGCATTAATCGTGTAGTTATCTTGGACCTTACTTTACTTCAAGATGCTCTAGGAAAACTCATCCTTCAAAAATTTCCACGTGACAATCTAATTCATTACACTACACTATGCCTCCATGGTTTCCCTTTAGCACTTCTTGAGACAGTGTTGTAGCTCCTTCATTTCACATATAATGTAGCATCCCTTACAACAATGGCAATGTGCCATTTTATAAAGAAACTAATGCAAGAGAACCACGCACCTTTTCTAATACAAACAAAGGATTGGTTGATGAGAGGTACCTATAGCACCCACTGACAACTATGTTTATCTCCATGATAATAAATACTAATATACCAACCTCCCACATACCGATTACCAAATCAATCACATCAAACACAAAGGAAAAAAAATGTATAACTTAAGGGTTTAAGGGTAAAAGAGAAGGGAGAATTGCCATTTTTACATATCTTATTGCATGCACCAAAGGTTATGAATGGAAAACCACCCTTTCGTGAGGCCAGAAATAGCATCTACCTCATGTTGTTAGCTACATGTATTTTAAAACCAATAATTCACAATGAAAATGATGAATTAACGAGATGCCATCATATTCCTCTGTTTCTAAGGACCCACGTCCCTTAACCCACATTCAATTCTCATGTTCACCATATTACTTCATATAAATGTTGAAGAATGTGAAGGATAGAAAATATTTATATAGCCAAGCCATAACCTTCCCATGTCCCATCGTGGGCGAGTTTCGTGTCAAGTGTTCAATGGTAAATATCTCATGATATTATTGTCAATCCCTTGGGGGTGGTGTACAAATCCCTCCCCATTTATAAATCTAATAAATATTATGAATCCATCGTATTGTTTTGTCCATGCATAGCATGGTAATATTCAATTTGCTCAAAAACCAATGTTGTTTTTTTTTTTAAGAATACATTAAACTAGATGATAGAGGGGTAATGTCCTTGGAATATGATTGAGATAAAGAGACATAACAAGAAGGGTAATGTCCTTGGAATATGATTGAGATAAAGAGACATAACAAGAATTATAGAGTCTCCCCTACAATGACTCTGTGTATGTCCATATTTATCAAAATTGAAATGCATTGGAGTAAAGCCAATTCTTTGACCTCATTATTACTTATGATGACAATGCCCCATGCAAATTCAATGACCTAACTTCCTTTGGGGTCAAAAAAAAAACACCCCCTTCGCACCTATCACTCATGAGTTACCCTTTTAACCTCCTTTAAAAAAAATGAATATGTTGGTAGCATTTCACCCTTCATTTTTGCATATAACCATCACTTAATTGAAGCTACCATATTTTTGCTTGTTGTGGATGAACAACCATGATTTTAAGAGGTGTAGCTTGGATCATCATAAATAGTGCTACGATCTAGTTATTTTATCCTAATTCCAAGATAAATGGAGGGATGTCTCCTACTCCATTTGATAGAAATATTTCATATAAAAGACTCTTGGCTTGTTTGGAAATAGTTATTGGGCCAATTTAGTCTTGTTTGAAAATGACTCTATTCCTAGCTAGCCAAAAAAAATTATGACCGATGTTTTGGAATTGCTACTCAAACAATTTTTAATAGAAATTTATGCATTAAATTTCCAAGATATTAAGATTTTCAGGACACGGAAATTTTATTCCAGTCGCAAGGCATCTCAATCTCTTTCCCCAAATCCACAAATTCAAAGTGTCATATTTGTTATGGTGAATTCACATTTTTTTTTTAAATTGGGGTGTCGATTCTTCCACCAATAAACAGAGAGGATAATGACTAGGACCCTACATCCCACACCTTCTTAGATTATCAATTATTGTAGTTTTGTTATGAGAGAAAACCCAAATAAATAATTTTATTTTAGGGAGACGATCTCCCTCCTAGATCTTATCCCATAATGTTAATTGAGAGGGTGTTTCTTGAGAATCCAAGCTATAAACATAGCCTTGAATGAATTAGTATTGTTCTCCTCATAGGGCCTATCCCCTTGATTCTTGAGCCATGAGATTCAGAGGGGTGACCCCTCAAAAGAGGGAATAAACTTGTTGCAATTGGTGCCTCAGATCCTCTGGAGGGGTTAAACATTTACAACCTGACCATTGTCTATTGGGTTGATTATTCCAATTGGAGAGGTAAAAAGGGTGTAGACTTCTTTAGCTTCCAACCAATCCTTCACTCCTTCTAAATATGGATCTTCTTTTAGATGGGGTCATCCTAGAATGCTAGCCTCCCATATCTTAATAATATGACCATTATTTGTGACCCAATAGAGGTGGCTCTAAAGAGTCAAGGAAACAAATTTATAGATCTTCCATATAGGAGAGCCAATTGAATATAAGAGGGGTGTTAAGGCTTCTCAATAAGCCTTCATTACAAAATGATCTAGATCACTAAATGAGGAAACCCTAGATAGGGTTGAGTCACATAACTAAACTCAAAGAAAGATACTCACAATAACACCATATGATATTATCAATGAATAACAGGTGCATCTATTACGAAGAAGTTTACCTCCTTATATATCAATGCTTATTAAGCAAATCATTTCCACTTGTAAATGTGGGATAGATTGTGTTACACAAAAAGTGAACATTGACATATTCTAATGTCATAAAGTGAATTTATTACATATTATCCTTATATCTCTAATACCCCCCCATAAGGCATACAACACTGAAATCAAATATAAATATTGAATGTAAAACACATAAACAGAACACTAAACATTGGTGATATCTTTTAGAAGCTTCTTCTTTGAACACATTTCATGGACTAGTTTGAGTTCCATAAAGCTGCCTCATAACCCTCATAAAGGTGTAGCTGCTAAGTTGAATTCCTAAGTTCTCGCATTCCACCTCCCTGAACTCCTGAAGCACGAATCTCCCAAAATAAATTACTGGACAACAATCCACATGCATGTCATGTAACCTCACTAGTATATTACAATCCACATGCATGTTGTGCAACCTCACTAGTAGAATACAATCCACATGCATGTCTCTCCAACTAATGAGGGATATTTCCCTATATCCAAAACTTCCGAACTAACTGGGAAACAATCCATTTTGAGTTTTTAACTGATCCCTTCATGTCTTCAAAACGCGGGCTTCCTTAAATGCATAAAATCCTTTTTCTTCAGTAGATTCTTCACCATTTTCAGTATCTGGTGGATCTTCAAATCATGGCTACACTCTTTATATGTTTTTTATCTTTGACCTTTCCCTTAAGAATTCCATTGGCTCGTTGTCTACAATTCCAAGTTGTATGACCCAACTTCTTGCAATAGTGGCATTCTATTTCCTCTTTGTATTTTATTGATCTATTGCAATTGTTTCTTGCATAGAATGTAAGTTCTGATTGGCTATCACTTTCAGTGGTTATATTTTCTTCTACTAGAAATGTTACAATCATTTCATCCAGACTTTGTGAAGGTAGTTGACTCGGGGTAAAGATAGTGCTACTATATTTAGGAGGCAAATTGTTTAGGAGAATAGCCTTGGCATCCTCCTCATCAACTACTTGCTTGAATTCTGCAAGTTTTTTTATAATAGATCTTAGATTGTTGACATGACTTGACATGGTGGCTTCAGTTGGCATCTTAAAGCTAAATAACTATAATTTTAGGGAAAATTTCACATTCACTGCTTTTTCCCCAAATAACTTGTTGTGGTTTTCCCAGATCTCCTTGGATGATTTGTCCATATCTACATGATGTAGCTTTGAATCTAAGAGGGAAAGGCCAATCATTTTTTTTTCCTTATCATCCCTATTCTACCATTCTATCAACTTGTTTGGATCTGTAGGTGTTGCCTCAGTTCCTTTGACAATTACCCAAACATTTTTATTCATTAATCGCATCTGGATCTTCACTTTCCATGTATGTAAATTTAAATCCAAGTACTTATCTAACGACATCTCCATGACTAATCATATCTGATCTTTTTCACTACTAAAAAATAATTATCGATGGATGCAGAGAAAGGTTAAAACCAGAGTTGTAGATATTGCAAATATGAGAGAGATCGACCGTAGCACTGCAATAAAAGCCTTGTTGCCTCCTCGAATTGTGGCACTTCATGGCTCTTAGACTATTGAAGTTAAAAGAGTGGAAACCTTATCTTTCAAAGGCATGGGACTCTTGATACAGATTCCTGCCATGATATCATATTACAAAATGAGCTAGAACACTAAATGAGGAAACCCTAGATAGGGTTGAGTCACATAACTAAGCTCAAAGAAAGATACTCACAATAACATCATATGATATTATCAATGAATAAATAGTGCATCTATTACGAAGGATTTTACCTCCTTATATATCAATGTTCATTAAGCAAATCATTTCCACTTATAAATATGGGACAGATTTCTTTACACAAAAAGTGAACATTGACATATTCTAAAGTCATAAAGTGACTTTATTACATAATAAGCCTTATATCTCTAATAACCTTGATATACATATTTTTCTCTGATGAATTATTTCCACCAAGTGGATGGGTCTGAGATAAATCTCCAAAGTATCTTAGTGCTCAAGGCCTAGTTCAATAGGGTTGGGTCTCTAATTACTGAGCCTCGTTTATCATATGGTGCATGAAACATATTCCAATTTATCAGGTGGTATTTCTTATTGTTTACTTTTCCTATTTTTTAGAGGAAGCACCAGATATCCTTCCCAATCATCTACATGATACCAATCAGAGTAAATATGGTGGAGTTAAGAAAAATAGGAAGATTTGAGAGAACATATTTAATAAGAACCACCCACCTAGAGGGTTTAATCCATTATATTCCCCATCTTGTCATTATTTTTCAAATTGTTTTCACAATCGGCATCCAATATTCAAATTGAGGATGAAAGAGAGAAAGTGGAATGCTTAAGTACTTAAAGGATTTCCAATGCTCATGCAAAGAATATCCTAGATTCCTAGCTATTTGATTCCTTGTGACAAAGTTGGTGTTCCAACTATAAATATTTATTTTAGAATTGTTTACTTTCTCTCTTGATGCATCAATAAAGGAGTCCAACACCACCTTGAACCACTGAGCTACTATGACAAATGCACCCCATAGAAGCAATGTATCATCTAGGAACTGTTAATGGTTTATTTCCTTCACCCGTCAAACAAATTTTATGCCTAGTGGATTCCCATTTAGCCATTGTTGTTCTAATATCCATATTAATGATTCTTCCATTAGGATATAAAACAAAGGGGAAATCAGATAGCCTTGAATTAGTCCTTTGGATCCTTGAAAAAAGAGGTAGACCTTCCATTTAGTAAAAGAGTGATCCATGGTCCACCAATAGAATCCTTTATCCATGCGATGAATGACTTAGAAAAAACAAACTTTCGAAGCACATCATAGAGAAAGTGATGAAAACTCATTCAAAAGCATTTCCATATCTAACTTAATGACCATCCATTTTTCTTCTATATTGAGTGTATGGCCTCTTGCACTAAGAGAATGTTATCTATAATCTATCTATTTTTAACAAAATACCATGTTCTTCCACAATATGAATAGGAATCAAAGAACCTAGTATTTAAGTTGTGATCTTAGTCAAGATTTTATAAGATGCATTACAAAGGGAAATGGGTCAGAATCAGGAGAAAGAGGCTAGATTATAATATTTGGGAATGATGTCTAATGAGTATTTTATACCACCCCCACCTTTCAACTTTGTCTAAGTGTCATCCAGCATTCTACATAGGTCACACTTGGTAATGTTCCAGCAAGCCCTATAGAAGTGAATAGTAAAGCCATCTGCCCTTGAGGCTCTATCAGGTTCAAGGTTCCACACTACCTATAAAACTTAATCCTCCTCTATTTTTTTCATTAAAGTATGATTATCGACATCTATTATTTTATCTAGAATTGATTGTATCATCTCTGGAATTGTTGCATCCATGGAAATATTTCCCTCCATTTTATCACCATAAAATAGCACACCTAGCCTAAAATGTTAAGCCTTGTCGGATTACACCATTCATACCATATGTATCTCATGTTTACATCCTCTTTCAAATCATTTTCCCTCAAATAACTTAGGAAAACATTTAATTAAAGTCAAATCCCCCTTTATGACTTTTCCCCTCTTTATTTTATTTAAATAAAAGGAAAAATTAAAATTAATGGTTAGAATTGATTTATTCAAATAATCTATTTTATTATTTTGACCCTATCAAGAATAACCACTATTTTGCCTATAAAATAAATATATCCATTCCATTTCCACATCTCTTCCAATTGAAAGTGATGAAGTGTTGTCGGAATTTCTACTCATCTTTTGGCCCTCATTTCACCGTAGCTTTCATCCATTGAAGACACTCAAGAAAGAAGAAGAACCCTACCACAAAGAGGACACCGGAAGATTCCATCCTTCATAGGTTTTTCTACGGGTGTTGTTTGTAGTATTATTTCCTTTGGGTATAGAGATTTATCACATTCTTTGGATTCATCTACTTCATTTTGCAGCTAGTATGTTCTTTGTTTTATTTCTTTTATGGTAGAGTAATATCTAAACAAATATGGATCCATTTATAAAAGTGAGTTTTATGTGCTTTTTACCCTTTTTTATGTGATCTAGTGTCACCTCTAGAGTGTTGAAAATTATGTTGTCATTGATGTCAAAGGATGTCATGAAGACTCTATGAGGCATATCTACTCTATGTACAAGAAGGGAAGCATCACAATCGTTAACTACTACAACCAAACATAAGATCAAGAAGTGTCTCCAAACAAGAGATTAAGAATCATCCTACGTAGTTTTGTGTGAATGAAGTCCCTACAAATGACCCTACAAATAACAGGTCCAAGGATCGAACCAGAACTAATAACATTACTCCATAGATAGACATAGAAAGTTTAGTGTGTCCTTGCGCATCACTGTGTGATGATAATCCTTTGTGTTCAAAGAAGAATGGAAACTGGAAGAGACCGTGGAGTTAGCAGAACAAGTAATAATATTATGAGGGTGCAGCAGAAGAGTTTTTCATAATGATATATCCCACATTCGTTGGGAAAATCATTTCCAAAAGGTTTATAATGAAAAAATAGTATTACATTGTTTGATTGAAAATGGGTAAGTCACGGAACCCAATGCATAGTGTTACCTTTTGGAGTGGGGAATAGAGGACCCAGAGACGATTAAATCCTAATTGTTGATTCTCTAAGATAAACGACCAATATTAAAGAACTAGGGTAGGATGCCTAGTGGGCCAGCTCATCCATGTCAACACCACATCAGTTCCATGTGTCCAGACACACGAGTGCCATATCAGAGGGAATCCAAGTCAATGCCACATCAGCACCACAAGAGATCTCAAAACATTACTAAGTATTGAGATATCGTTGAGATAGTGTGCACGACGAAATATCGAAAGTAAGTGAAGAATGAGCACGAACCCGCGGTGAGATCTTGAAATTTGTGTAAGTATGAGGACACGATGCATAAATGACTAATTACCAAGAATCGATCAGACTGACAGGTGAATTTGATAAGAGAAGAATGGAGATGTCCTGCAAACCAGTGGTGAGATCTTGAAAAATAACTAAATATGCAGAATCGATTGAATGCAGTGAAACCTTGAAAAATGACTAAGTATGTTGGATCGATCGACGAACGAGGTCATGAATAAGATAAGAATGTATATTCCATGACCCCATGGTGAAAGTTCAAAAATAAACGAAGTATGAAGAATATATCAGAGAGTCCAAAAGGTGAGAGATCCAATGACCCAAGAGTGGCCACTTTTCATAGATCGGATGGCTCAAAGGATGAGAGATACAACGACTCATAATGTATTATAGACCTGCAAAGAAATAGTTTGAAATGGGTCTAAGTATGGGTGAAAATTGAGTGCGGTGTAACTCTAAGGTGCATTCTGGTGATCGTGGAAGGTTGGACAAAAGTGTCTCAGACCCACAAAGAAAGAATTGAAAAGATTCTAAGTCTAGGTGTAAAGTGAGTACGGTGGAAATTGAGGGTGTAATTTGAAGATTGCAAAAGTTTGAAATGAAGAAGAGATATGCATCAAGACAGATCGATGATCGATATTAAATCCAAAATAATGATCGGACGGTCGCCATGTTGGATGAGCTAACAGTCACCATGTTGCATGAGCTAACGATCGGTGATTGAGATCAACGGTTGATATTGAATTGAGAGGATAATCTAACAGTTGTTGTATATTGGCGTTGCATGGTGTGTTCTTGTCGAAATTAAATTAGATCGATGGTTGTGATTGAATTAAGGTCCATATCGTATGGTTGCTATGCATTTTGGTTGTACTACACGTTTTGGTGGAGAGAGAGTGAATTAATGGTCGAGATCTATCCAAGGAAAAATCTGAAGGTTGCAGAGAGATTAGGTTTATGTTATGTGTTTTGATGGGTTATGAATGATCGATGGATGAGATTAAATTCATATGATATCCAATGGTGGTTGAGTGATGAGGAACAATGAATGAGATCAAGTGCAATGGAAGGGAACCAGGATCGATTTTCATGGGAGTGTTTCAAAGGATCTTTGAAGCCCAAGTTTGAAGGAATAAGTAAAGGGAGTTGGAGTCAACCCCATGAAACTTTATATGTGGAAAAATCATTGAGTGCATGAACTGTATAAATAAATATGCTCAAATCATTTTGAAGTGTGTGTGAAAAAATGTGTAAGGATGCAAGAGTGAAGAGTGTAGGAGCAGTGGATCAAGTAAAGAGAAGCTTTGAAGCTTTGAGGTTCGAGGATGCCAGAGAACAAAAAGAATATAATTTAAGGGTGGCAGGGTGGTGCAAGGGAAAGGATCGGTGTCCTCGTCTTCTTAACAGGTTGGTTACTGGTATATTGGTGTCTATTGATTGTAAGTGGGTGCTTACAGTGAGGATTGGTGTCCTCATCTTCTAAACATGTGGGTATCTGTCAGATTGAATTGTAATTGGTTTCTTACTACAGGGATTGGTGTCCTTCATGGGTTGGAGCTTGCTAAGAATGTAATTCTTGTTTAAATATAAGAAATAATTCCATGACTTTCTCCCTTATTGGGTTTACAGTTAAAATATATGTGTACTATTACTTTGTGTTGATATTTATTGACATGATTAACTCTTTGCATTGCTTATGTTTGATTATCTTATAACTAGTTAAATGGTAACGATAAAAAGTGGCTAAAACTCATTCAATATGGATTCACCCCCCCTCTTAGTATTGGTGTATATTCTAACAATTGGTATCAAAGCAGGTTCCTTTAGGAATAGTCTAACCACTAGAAGGTGAATCCCTGCGGCTCAAAGGGATGAACAGGAAGGATTTTCCACAAACAAAGCTCCAAGGTTTGATGGGTCATATTATGTTTTCTAGATGATAATAATGCAAACATATTTGATGTCACTTGGGTTTGACATATAGAGTACAACTGAGAATGGTTACACATCTTTGAAAACTCCTCCCGTAGATACAGATGGAAAGAGGCTCAATAACAATAATTCTAGAGCCAAGAATGTTATTCTTTGTGTCTGGAAAAATATATGATTTTCAAAGTCATGCATTGTTGTTCAACAAAAGAGATATGGGACAAGATATGGAAAATATATGAAGGATATGACAAGGTCAAGAAGGCAAAGTTACAAACCCATATAGTACAGTTTGAGACCCTTAATATGAATGAAGAGGAAAGTATTGAAGCATATTTTCTACATGTGGATGAGATTGTCAACACTATCATTGGATTGGGTGAAGATATTGAATAAACAATCATAGTACAAAAAGTGCTTAGATCACTCCCCTCAAGATTTAATCCCAAGATATCTACCATTGAAGAATTAATGGACCTAAACAAGATGACAATGGATTAGTTGCGTGGAATCCTCATGGCATATAAAATGAGGATATAACAGGACAAGCCAACAAAACTATCAAGGAAGGAAGCACCCTTCAAGGCATCAAATAAGACAAAGACAGAAGAATACAACATGAGTGATAGCTGAGATAGTGAATTATATGAGGAAGAAGCTAACTTTTTCAGAAATCTCAAAAGAGGATCTGGAAAACACAAAGGTAAGATTCCATTTATTTGTTTTAATCGTGGAAACGTAGGACACTTTGCTGCTAAATGAACTTATAAGAATAAAAATAATGAAGACGATTTCAGCCTCAAAGGATACAGGGAGGGAAAGACTAAAAAGAAATTAAAATTATTTAGACAAAACAAGAATATGTATACCAATGAGGACAACAACTCTTCAGATGACAGTGACAGTGAAACTGAAGAAATTATTTTTATGGGTCTAGAGACGCAGACACGTGTCCTAGAAAAGGAGACACGTATTCATCAAAAGAAGACAATCCTGAAATTGATACAGAAGAAGATCTTGAAGTAGAACTCATTAGTGCCTTATAATAAATAAACGGACTTAAAGAAAATAGCAGAAAGCAGAAAAAGGAATTGCAAAAATATAAAGAGAAGGAACGTGATCTTCAAGAAGCAAATAAGATGGTAATTTTCCTAAAGGTTCAAGTAGAAGAAGCAAAGAGAGTTGAAGAAGTCTTAAAATCCCAACTAAAAGAAAAGGAAGATATCTTCAATAGTCTAGAATTTGAAATAGTCCGTGTAAGAAAGGAATTGGAAAGATCACCTACCAACATAAAGTTTTTAAAGAGATATACAACCTTGAATTAAATCCTAAATCACCAAAGATCACCATTTGACAAGACTGGTCTTGGTAACAATAAAAGGAAGGAAGTTGTTGATGAAGAAGCCTCAACTTCTTCAAAATATTCAAGTGAAGAAAGGACCAAGAGCTATGTTAATATATTCATGATTTATACCAAGATAGAAAAAAATAGGAAAGAATATCAGCACATCCCACAGAAGACAAATATTCCTCACATGGACATAATCGAGAAGACTCTCCCATCAAGATGGAATCACACAATCAAGTACCAAAATTATTTCTTTGTCTATTGTTATTCCTGCAATGGTTTTGGTCATAAAGAAATAGATTGTAGAAAAAATGTAAGAGATGGTGATCCAGGTGGATATCGGTGACCACCCACCTTTTCCAGTTGGCTCAAAATAACTTTTTGGCAATTTTCGTAATTTACTATTTTTAGAAATTTTTCGGGTCCTAAACTTCCGGAGCCGTTTTGAGGCCCTAAACGACGTTTTTTGGGTATGTTGCAATTGAATAATTTCTTTATGAAATTTTCATCAACTGTTGTATTCCTTGGATAGATATTTCCAACGGGCTATCATACGCCTAAAACGGAGATCGTATGCAAAAGTTACGACCCCTAGAAGTTGATGCACTAACTTACCCAAACGGGGCCCACATGACTTTTGGTGCTTCATCTCCTAGGGTTAGGTTTTTGGATGTATAGGGTTTTTTAAACTCTTGTTTATTGTAAAAAGGCCTTCAGAGCCTCATTGTAATTATCTTCTTGCGAATGAGCGCAGTCGTCACATCTCTCCTTGGAGATAAGCCACCACCATTCTAGCAAGCTTGTTTTTCGTTGCATTTTACAGTTTCAGCTTATTTCCTTATGAATAGAAAACCAGTTTTATTGTATCTATGTTATTCTGTGTTAAGAATCTGTTAATAATCTATATTCATTTCGTTATGCTCATAAAATATGGATCAGTGGTATCAGATCGATCTTCTCATTGTCGTCTTAATGCATGTCCCCAACGAGGTCAGAGTACAAAGAATTGGGTCTCGAGCTTGTTTCTCTTAAGGACCAAAGCTCTCGCATGCCCAAGAGATCTCTCATGGAAGAAGAAAAGAAAGATGACAGGACAAAATATCCTTTCAAAATCTTGCTTGAGGAATCCCTCACGCAACAGAGGAACGAGATGATGGATAGTTTCGCGCAAATCCTTCGGTGACTACCAACAGGTGACACATCTTCTTCGAGTGGAGGCGCCTCCCCCTTCAAGGTACAAATAAACGTTGATATTCCTGTATTTGAAGGTCAGATAGACGTAGACTGTGTAGACAAGTGGTTGAATCTACTAGAAGGGTATTTTTTTGTCCATAAATTTTCGAATAGAGAAAAGATTACTTTTGCGCTCCTCAAAGTCGTTCCCCATGTCAAATATTGGTGGGAAACTTTCTGTGAGCAAAAGGAAAGAGAGGAACCCTCATTATTTACAGTCACAACCACCTGGGAATCCTTCAGGGATTCTTTTAAGGAACAATACTACCCCGTTGGAATTTATGACAACTTGTATACCAAATGGACCACACCTCGGCACAAAAGAGACTAAGCAGTGTCAGAGTTCACAAATATCTTCCATACCATGTGCACCAAGCTGGGTATCAAAGATTTGGAGTGACATATGGTACTCAAATATCGTGGTGATCTACATAGATACATCCAGACCGAAATGGAATTTATGGACTTCTCGTCCTTGGGAGAAGCTTAAACAAAAGATGCATAAATTTGGGCCCAAGAACCCCTCACAACGAAAGACAGGAAAGGGCGGCCCCAACCCACAGAACAAAGATGGACAGTATTAGGACAACCAGTCCAAGCTGCAAGCAAAGAGGGACACCATAAAGACAGAGAAATATACCGGGAAGTGGTGCAACTTCCATAAGAGCCCTTGGCATAACACTGTTGACTATCGCTCAAAGAAGTCGATGGTGGTCGAAGTGAAATCCTCTTAATCAGATCTAGGTTCTGAATCTGAGTCAGAACCAGAAAGGGGAAGGTAGATCATTGACGTGGAACCCAATTCCACCGTTGCTACCACCAAGCTCCAGCCTGATGAACCAGACGAGCCAGAAGAAGGAGAGTGTCTCTTACATTCACAGATGTGGGTAAAAGGCACCCCATTGCACTTCATCGTTGATAGTGGTAGCCAGAAGAACCTCATCTCAGTAAAGGTTTTCAAGCGGTTGGCCCCGCTGACAATGCTGCACCCACAACCCTGCACCATTGGATGGTTCCACCAAGGAAGCGATCTCTACGTCAGCCAACAGTGTCAATTTTCCTACGGCATCAAGCCCTTCAAAGACGAGGTATTGTGTGATGTTTCTCCTCTCAAATTTTGTGATTTTCTTTTGGGCCAACCTTATTTATGGAAACGTCATGTTGTATATGAGTCTAGGCCTCATAGTGTTATTATTACTTTGAACAGGAAATTGTACAAGATACCCGAGGCAGCCCCACCTAGTAGTATTTCCTTTATCTCTGCCAAGCAATGCAGGAAGGTCATCTCTCAGACGAGGAAGTTTTTCTTCTTCGTGATTCACTCTCGGAATGAGAGAAAGATCACAGCCACATCCAGGGACTCTGCGGCTGACCTCTCCACATAGCAGAAGCAATTAAATAAGGTCGTCGAAGAATACTCGGACATCTTCTCCTCACCTAATGGGGTACCTATGCACTGTCAAGTCAAGCACCCCATCGATCTGACCCTCGGAGCACCACTTCCCAATGGGCCAATCTATCCCCGCTCTATGTTAGAGAATGAGGAGATCAAGCGACAGATCCAAGAACTTCTCCACAAGGGGCACATCTGTCCTAGATCATCACCTTGCGGGATCCCAATCGTGCTGGTACAGAAGAAAGATGGAACCTGGCAACTTTGCATTGATTACTGGGCCCTGAATAAAATCACAGTTAGAAACCGGTACCCAGTTCCCTGAATCGACGACCTCCTTGATCAACTCACGGGAGCCAAATACTTCAGTAAGATTGATCTGAATTTTGGCTACCACCAGGTCCCGATAAAATAGACAGATGTATGGAAGACCGCCTTCAAGTCAAAGGAAGGCCTTTTTGAATGGTTGGTCATGCCCTTTGGTTTGAAAAATGCTCCAGCCACTTTCATGAGGATGATGGACGATATCTTGCGACCATTCACCAATACTTTTGTAGTGGTGTATCTAGATGACACTCTCATTTACAGCAAGTCTTGGGCAAAACACTTGCATCATATTCAGCAGGCTTTGCACACCCTGCGGCAGCACAAGCTATACACCAACTTGGAAAAATGCTCCTTCAGCATGGACAGGGTCCATTACCTAGGCTACATTGTTGATCAGCATGGAGTACATGTGGATCCAGCAAAGATCCAAGTCATCTGTGACTGGCCATCCCCAACCACACTCACTGAGCTTTGGAGCTTCTTAGGCCTTGCCAATTTCTACCGCAGGTTCATGTTGGGATTCTCCCATATTGCATGGGCCCTCAACCAAATAACCAGGGCTGGTGGTAAGGAAAAATTTGTGTGGGGTCGGTCCCAACAATAAGCGTTCGATGATTTGAAGCAGCATTTGTGCTCATCCCCAATAATTTCACTACCAGACCTGCAACAGCCCTTTGAGATTGAGACAGATGCTTCAGACTATGTTGTGGGCATCGTTCTCACTCAGCACGTCCATCTCGTGGCCTATCCTAGTGAGAAACTATCAGATGTTTTCTGTAAGTACCCTTATTACGACAAAGAAATTTACTCCATTGTGCAAGCCTGCTGCCAATGGAGATATTACATTATTTGGAGGGAGACAGTCATCCACATTGAGCAAAAAGCCATTGCAGTTCATGCAGACACAAGACAAATTACAGAATTACCTCCATCAAAATTGGTCCACATACCTACAACAATTCCACCTCAACATCAAGTATAAAACAAGAATCACCAACCGCATCGTTGATTTCCTCAATAGACTGCCAGTCACAGCACTCACCACGGTGTTATACTCTTGTAGACATGAGACCTCTGAATGGCCCCAACTCTATGAGACAGACCCATACTTCACCACCACCTACCAAATGTTGGGTGCAAACGCAGTTGTCGATAATTTCCATCTTTGGGATGGGTTGTTGTGTCGTTTGGGCCATATATGTGTTCCATCAAGCAAGCGGGCGAAGCTGATCTGGGAAGCCCACTACATTCGAGTGGCAGGACACTTCGGCGTCGAAAATATAGTGGCGATGCTACAGAAACATTTCTACTGGTCAAAACTTCGACAGGAGTTCAGCAAGTATATCAGGTCCTGTACTGCCTGCACTATTGCCAAACCGACCACTAACAAACAAGGACTCTACACCCCTCTTCCTACTCCTGATAGGCCATGGGAATCCATCTCAATGGACTACATGTTGGGCCTCCCATCCACCAAGTGGAGAAATGAATGTGTTTTTGTGGTTGTTGATCGCTTTTCTAAGATGGGGATTCTGGTTGCCTGCAAGAATAACATCACAGCAGAAGCCACTGCCAAGCTCTTATTTGAACGAGTCTGGGTACATTTTGGGATCCCACAAACCATTGTCTCATATCATAACATTCGATTACTCAGCACATTCTGGTCGAGCCTCTGGTCACTGCTGGACACCAAGCTCACCAAATCCACGGCCTTCCACCCCCATACAGATGGCCAAACCGAGGTCGTAAATCAAATGATTGTGCATATCCTGCGCATGTATAATTCCAAGCACCCTCATACATGGGATGAGAGTCTTCCCTATGTCTAGCATAGATACAACCGAGCCTTGCATAGCACAACCAGACACAACCCCTTTCAGGTGGGGTTGGGATTCAAACCATTGGATCCCATAGATGTTTCACTTCCCCTTGCGTTCACCTCGGTCGACTCATCTCTTACTCCAACTGAAGCTAACAAAGCCACCTGGTTCATTGAAAAGATATAGCACATCCGCCAACAGGTTCATGATATCCTACATAAGTCCAATGACAAGTACAAGCAGTGCCATGATAAACATCGGGTGCCACATAAGTTTCAAGTGGGTGACAAAGTTTGGTTTCGCATGCAGAAAGAACGCCTTACAGGACCCCATCGGAAGCTTTGCCCACTTCGTTATGAGACGTACACCATCACCAAGGCTATGGGGGGTAATTCTTTTGATCTCAACATTCCTCCTTTCCTTGGCCTGCACCCAGTGTTCAACATGAACCTCCTTCAGCCTTATTTCCCACCATTATTGGACACCTCAAACGTAGCAGAACAGTTGACACCAACAGAGTTCAACCTCGATTGCATACAATAGGCATCCAATGATCAGACTGTGGACACACATATCAAGGGCACTTGACAACAAAGGATCCAACTTTATCGAGTCGTCAAAGCAGGGCAACTCCTGCACCAAGGCAAGTGGCTCACCTGGGGCCAAATTCAGCAGAAATTTCCTCATCTAACGAAGGAACTCAATGCAATGGAAACAATTTCTTCCTAAGGAGGGAGGATTGATCTAGGTGGATATCGGTGACCACCCACCTTTTCCATCTGGCTCAAAACAACTTTCTGGCAATTTTCGTAATTTACTATTTTTAGCAGTTTTTTGGGTCGTGAACTTCTAGAGCCGTTTTGAGGCCCTAAACGACGTTTTTTTTTGGGTATGTTGCATCGAAAAATTTCATCATGAAATTTTCGGCAACCGTTGTATTCCTCGGATAGATCTTTCTAATGGTTTATCGTACGCCTAAAACGGATATCGTATGCAAAATTTACGACCCAAGGAAGCTAATGTACTGACTTACCCAAACGGGGCCCACATGACTTTTGGTGCTTCATCTCCTAGGGTTAGGTTTTTGGATGTATAGGGTTTTTGAAACTTTTGTTTATTGTAAAAACTCCTTCAAAGCCTCATTGTAATTATCTTCTTGCGAATGAGCGCAGCCGTCACATCTCTCCTCAGAGATAAGCCGCCACCATTCCAGCAAGCTTGTTTTTCGTTGCATTTTACAGTTTCAGCTTATTTCCTTATTGAATAGAAAACTAGTTTTAATGTATCTCTATTATTCTGTGTTAAGCATCTGTTAGTAATCTGTAGTCATTTTGTTCTGCTCATAAAATCCGGATCAGATGGTTATATGAGGAACAACAACAGAGATACCCATGGATTCTCAAGAATAAATTACAACTCATTTTCCCCTTTGATGAACTATAACATCATATGTTATAACTACAATAATTTTGGGCATATAGAAAAATTCTTCAGAAGTGATTTTAGAAAAAATCTGAAAGAGGAAGCTCTAACGATCATGAAAATAAATCAAGAACAAAGGGAACAATAGAAAGAAAAATCCATGTTCGTTCAATCTGCAATTCGTGCACAAAAGAATAAGGATAAGTGGGTCATTGATAGTGGGTTCTCTGGTCACATGACAAGAGATAGATCAAATTGTATCACTCTGAATAAGAATGAAGGCGGTGTCACCTTTGGAGACAGTGGCAACTCAAATATAGTTGGAAAAGAAACTCTTAGTCTTGACAATGGAAGAGCTAAAGTTGAAAAGGTTATGTGCGTTGAAAATTTGAAACATGATCTTCTCAGCGTAAGATGGATGTGTGATCAAGGACACAATCTACTTTTAAATCCCAAGAATGTGAGATCAGAAAAGAAAATTTAGGCAAGTTGGTTGCAAAAGCAATCATAACTCCAAACAATGTATATGTTCTTGATGAAATCAATGGAGAAAAATGTTTTTTAGGGAAGATAGATGAAAGTTGATTATGGCATAAAAGAATGGGCCATATGAACTTTGAAAACTTGGTAAAAATTAATATATAATAAGCAGTAAGAGATATGCCAAATATCACAAAGCCCTCAAACATTTTCTATAAGTAGTGTCAGCATGGGAAACAATCAAGGGTGAGCTTCAAGACAAAGGAATATGTGACATCCAATCCATTGGAACTTATACATACAAATCTTTGTGGACCAATAAGAACTAAGATCTTGCGAGGAGAAAGCTACTTCATGTTTCTCATTGATGACTATACAAGAATGACTTGGGTTACATTTCTTAAAAACAAATTTGAGGCATTTGATCAATTTAAAGCATTCAAAGATTTAGTCGAGAATGAGAAAGATCTAAAAATAAAATGCTTAAGGTCAAATAATGGAGGTGAATTCACATCCAATGAGTTTGAATAATTATGTGAAACACGTGGAATAAAAAGACAATATGCAGTTGCAAGAACTCCTCAACAAAATGGAGTAGTTGAAAGGAAAAACAAACATGTCCAAGAAATTGCTAGAACAATGTTAAATGAAGCAGGATTATCAGACATTTTTTGGAGAGAATAAGTTTATATTATTGTCTGCATTTTAAACAGAGGAAAAATCAGGGTTAACAGTGAAAAGAAACCCCATGGATTATTGAAAGGTCGGCCAACATTTGTCAAACACTTTAGAATATTTGGAAGCAAGTGTTACATTAAACGAGATGATGAGGATCTAGGCAAGTTTTACTCAAGGGAAGATGAAGGAATTTTTCTAAGGTATTCATCAAGAAACAAAGCCTATAGATGTTACAACAAAAGACTACAGAAGATTATAGAAAGTGTTAATGTCAGGATAGATGAATAAATACCACACAGGAACAAACTGAAATAAAAAGAAATAGATTATAGTAAAAAGAAAGAAGAAGAATATAAAGAATAAGAACAAGAGAATGAAGAAGAAGAAAAAGAACCAGGAAATGAAGAAGAAGAAGAAACTTAATTCTTGGTGATAAAAATGCTCAGACTCAAACTAGGAGAAAACTGGAAAGCATTTATGAACAGGTAAAACTCTCTTTATTGTCCAAAATAGAGCCTAAATGCTTTGCAGAAACCAACAATGATCAACATTGGGTGAATGCCATGGAATGAATGAATGATTGAATGATCAAATGATCAACAATCTCCCCCTTTGGCATTGATGGCAACAAAGGCAGTTGGACTCTTTTCTCCCCCTTTGACATCAATGTCAAAGAAAACACGCTCCCCCTAAGCTGTTGCGGTATTTTTATGAGGTATCAGATATTAAACCAACACAAACTCCCCTTGATAGGATGGACTCTCTTATTTGAGGCCTGCAGAATATTTGTATCTAAACCAGAGTCTTCTCCTTCTGATTCTTGGACCTGTTCATCTTCAGCTTCCGTTGTATCCTCTCTTACTGGGACTCCTTCATCAACCTTTTCTTGTCATAACTGGATGACTCCCCCTGTCACTGTTCTCTCTGCTTATGACTATTTTCCTCCTTTGTTCCTAAAAGGTTAGCTTTCCTTGACAAGGTATTTCCTCTTTTTATCTCTACAGGATGTCATGTATATCATTTTGTAAAACAAAATGTTGTTGTTGAAGATGTTGTTGTCCTACTGAAACACTGCGTAATTGTAGCTTGTACTTTTTAAATAACCCTTGGATCTCCCCATTGATTCTCATCGATCTCTATTACTGCAATTTCTTTTTTCTTCCATGATGCATACAATCCAAGGCTTTTATGACCATATTCAATCACAAGAAAAAACCGCTACAACCACTCTCATACCTGCTTTTCTTTTTCACAGACGAAGGACCTATATCAGGTTTCTTAGGAGTATTGATTTCTTCCTTGTTGTATCCAATACCAGATTTTTCATTTGGTGATCTCTGACTATCCAAGAGCTTATCCAGGGTCATGGAGCTATTTAAGAACTTGCTTTGGGTGTTTGACTTCTCAACCTTCAAAACTCCAGCTTCCATCTTATGACATGATTCTTCTTCTACTTCTTCCATGGGATAGATGCTAACTGAACATTCTTTTATTGTATCTGTGTCTTCTTCTTTACTTGCAGGGGAGGATTCAATATCAACATCACTAATTGTCCTTATGCCTTTATTCACCACTTGTCCTGAGTTTACATTTACCTTACACTCTTTGGACGTGAACACCTCTTCACTGTCTCTGTCACACTTTTGACTTGTACTGAGAAAATTATGTTTCAGACCATCCACAAGTAGAATGTATTGGGCATCTCCTTTGACATTACTCAAACTCACCATCCCTCTATCCTTTATTTTACCTAGTTCATCATTTTCAAGGATCACATTTCCTTTTTTTCTTTTACTTATTGACAGAAGCTTATCCTTGTCTCCAGTCATGTGCTTGGAACATCCACTGTCTATATTCCCAGAGGCCTTTTATTTTTGAGTTGAAAGTGCTAGACCACCTTTTTCACTATCTTTCATTTTCCATGTGTTGGCCTTTCTATCTAAGAACTTTATCCTTGGATCTGCTTTGTAATTCTTCAGATGACAGTTTGCATCTTTGTGTCCAAAGTTGTGACAGTTATAGCATTCAATCGCATTGTTCAATAGGTAAAAGTTATTGTTGCAACGTTGTCTACTCATTGACTATTTATTATTTCTTGACCTCCTCAGTTGCATGTCTCTAGACTTAATTTGGCAATTTGCAATCTATGATTATTTGTTACTTGGTTGTATCATTCTTTGTTGTGGAAGATATTTATTCCTTGGAAATATTAATTTCTCATGTCTAAGTCTTAAGGAACAATTTACAGCTTTGTGACCAAAGTTAGAACAGTAGAAACAATATCCATAGAAAAATTCTTTGTACCTGGAAAATGGTTGTCTTCTTTGAGCAAATCGATTTCTTCCATGCTAATGATTTCCTTGAGCAGGGAGTGTATTATTTCCTTGTTCTACAGATTCAGTTATGGCACCTTTTTCTTTACTCCTCCTGGGCGGTTGATTGTCTTCCTTTGTTTCTGCAGGTTTGTTGTTGTCATTGGTTGTAGATTTGACAAACTTGATGGGTTCTTTGTTTCTTGGTTGACCACTACTTGATCACTCTTCATAATCCAAACCAGTTTTCATATTTGGATTCCCTTGCTGATTCAGAATGGTGGCTAATCCTTCTGAGGCTTTGATACTTGACAGATTTTGATGATACAAGGCTTGAAACTTCTCCAACTCTTTCCTAGTTTTCACTACTTCTTCTTCCAAAGCTTTACATCTTGCCTTCTTTTCTGATAACTGTTGTTTCAGAATGTCCTTGATTTTATTTGCCTCTTCTAATTCCACTTTTAGCAGGGAAAAGTCTTCATCAGGCTGTTTACTATATTTCTCGAACTGTATCAGCAATTTTTTTTCTTTCTGTTCTTAATTTTGAGTCTATCAATCTCTTCCAGTGCACTAATCAATTCTCCTTCCATATCAACCACAGCTTCTTATTCATTAGCCTCACTTCCTGTGATTTTATTATCATAATCATCTTGGGCCATAAGCATGAAGTCATTGTCCTTATCTTCACGTGAGGAGTCACTATCTATGTCTTCTGAAGAGTTAACATCGTTTACACATAAACTTTTTTTTCTGCCAAATCTCGTAGGTTTGAACTTCTTTTCACCTTCAGAGTTCTGATCATGTTTCTTGTGTGGACATTTATTTGAAAAATGACCTATCTTACCACAGTTAAAACATTTGAAGGGAAACTTACCTTGGTACTTGCATGATCCTTTCTTTAGTCTTCTCACGAATTTTGCTTCAATTTCATCAGGCTCAAAATCTTCATTCTTATCTGCTTTAAATGATGCTTCTCTAGAGGTGGGTTTATCTGTAACTATCCTCATTTCATATGTAATCAACGTTCCTAAAATTTGATCAAAAGCCAAAGCCTTTATATTATTAAGTTATTCTATAGCTGAGACCTTTGGGTTGAACCTATCTAGCAGAGATCTCAAAATTTTCTGAACTAAAGAGGGTTCCTCAATTTCTTCACCAAGTGCTTTCATTGCATTTACTAGTTCTTCAACTCTCATAAAATACTTCCCAATGGTTTCATCTTCTTTCATCTGTATATTTTCAAACTGTACTCTATAGGTTTGAAGCTTGGCATATTTTACCTTCTCATTACCTTCATAACTGCTAATGAGTTTGTCCCACATTTCTTTGGCAGTTTGAAGATGCATCACCTTTACAAACTCAGCTTCTGCAAGTCCATTCAAGATAGAATTCATTCCCTTAGAATTAAAGCTAAATTCTAACTTATCATCCTTGGAAGCTAGCACAACAGGATTTATGTATCCAGTCTCTACTACATCCCAAACATCAGCACCTAAGGCCATTAGGTATGTTCTCATTCTAACCTTCCAGAAGGCGAAGTTTGTTCCATTGAACAGAGGGGCCTTATTGGTTGAATTTCCTTCATGGATTGACATGTTTAAGCTCCAGGATCTACCCTTAGATAAAAGGGGCCGGCTCTGATACCAATTGTTGGACAATTGAGAGGGGGGGGTGAATCAGTTGTTACCATGCTTAAACAATTATGCTTATTTTAAACTCTTTACAGAGCACTCAATGACAATCACAATAATGCAGGGAAGTAAGCAATAGAACTTTCAGCATCATTCACACATATGAGATACACAGAGACAGATGTTTCCTGAGGAAACCCATAAAGGGTAAAAACCTCTTCTTCTTTATATGATAAGTAATCTTTACATTCTGTACATTATCATACTTATGAGCACCAACTCATAATGAGGCTACAACCTCTGTTTTGCAAGCTGTTACTTGTTGAGAGCACCAACTCTCTGGATTCTCTAGCACCCACTAGACGGAAGCACCGACTCCCTGGTTTCTCTAGCACCCACTAGAAGGAAGCACCAACTCCATGGTTTCTCTAGCACCCACTAGAAAGAAGCACCAACTCCCTAAGAGTTCCAGCACCAACTAGATGGAAGAACCAACTTCCTAAGAGTTCCAGCACCAACTGGATGGAAGCACCAAATTCCAGTTACACATGCATCGACCTATATATCAGAGAACCAATGTTCTCCCTTGCACCACCCTGCCACCCTGGTTTCTCTGGATACAACCAGATGGAAGCTACAACTCCCTGTGTTCAAGCACCCACTTGAACCTTTGAGGACAACAATCCTCCCTAGCACCTCCCTACCACCCTAAAATATCAATTTTTGCTACTGAAACTTATTACAGTGATATAATGTTCATCAATGGCTTACCAGACTCATCATTGTTCTGCTACACTGCCCTGCTCTGTCTGCCTCATTGTCTTCCTGCACACATGCCTTGCGCTTTCTATTCTTCTGCCTTTTATGCTCTGTGTGCCATGTCCATTCAATGTACCATTCCTCTTCTGTGCATTTCAGTTGCTGCACTCTGCCTCCTTCTACACACATGAATCACTCTCAACAGCAACACTCATCTCTTCTTTGTTCTGCATTCTTATAGTCTCTGTGCACCTTGTGCATACTATATGCGCAATGCTTCTGCATGCTCTACACCCCGCCATTGTTCTCCACATCGGGATATTCACTGCCACTCCACATTGCCACTGCTTCACTCCCTCGAGCATTAACACACTCTCTTTGTTCTGCATGTTCTCCTCGTGTCGAGTCCTCTTCCTGATCATCATGGCAATTCCTCAGCTTTTCTGGCGGTTATACCCATGCGTTCATCATCATTGGGTGTTATGTTGAGATTCCTTAGCCCCTCTAGCAGTCGAGACTCTTCGTATTCTCTATCATAGTCGAGCTCATCCTCTATGTTGCAGTTACAGGCTTCAATGCTCTTCCATCTGTCAATCACCTCTATGAATAGTCTTCATTCCACTGGAAAATGCCTTGAGACTCTTTAGCTCCTCTGGCAATCACACTGAGGCCTCTTTCATTTTTTTGTGCAGAAACAATCAGTGGTTTCTGGCAGTTACACTGTGAACCTCTTGAGCCTTATGCCTTTGGCACCTTTCACCTTTCCTTTCACATGTGGCCTCAGGCGATGACCACACGCCTGTTCAGAAGGCGCTTTCACGATTCGCATTTCGACAATTCTTGTTGTGAGGCATATCGACTCTCCAAGTCGCGATCTCCGAAATGGAGATTATCTTCGTGCTAGCTCCTCCCTTGAGCCTTCGTCGATGTGACCATAGGTTATGACCAGGGGCCAATTCTGAACACGCATTTCGCATTTCGTCATTTCGGCATTCCTGTGGTGAAGAGTCTCGACTCTTCATGTCGCAATCCCCAAAACTTCGAAAATGTTTAGCTCCACTAGCTTCTTCCCATCACGTGACCACCAATGGTGACCACAGGCTGCGCCAAAAGGCATTTCGCAATTTCGTGATTTCGCATATAGCAAGTTTGAGAGGTCAGGGAACCTCGTTTCTTTGACTTTCTAGTCAGCGAAATGACGATCTTTCGCCATGTGTCCTATGGACCCAACGGTCCAGATCTTATCGTGATTTCGAAACTTCATGAGCCTTCATCGTGTCTGATCAACGGTCTAAATCAATCCTCGATCTGATGGCTAGGATTATTTCGCGATTTCGCATATCGCGAGTTAGAGAGGTTAGAGCACTCCTTCCTTTGACCTTTCAGTCAAAGAAATGCCAATATTTCTCCATGTGTCCTATGGCTTCAATGGCCATGATCATTTCACAAATTCACAAGCCTTCGTTGTGCCTGATCAACGGTCTAGGATATCCCTTTGATCAACGACTTAGACTAATTCGCGATTTCACATATCGCGAGTTTGAGAGATTAGGGCACTCCTTCCTTTGACCTCTTAGTCATTGAAATGTTGATCTGTAACCACATGTCCTTCCCGAAGATGGACGGTCCTCCTACTTTTGGGGTTTTGAGGTTCACTACTTCAAAGGTTAAAGTTCCTTTGATCTTTGATTTCCCAGTCTGCGAAACTTCGAAATGGAGTCTTTGTTGATGTGCCTGTTTCGGGATTTCGGCGTTTCTCATTTCACAACTTTGGGACTCCTGTGATGAAGAGTCTTGACTCTTGACTCCTCCAACTCCCGGTATCTGAAACTCCAAAACATCGTGGTTTCTCATTTCGTGATTTCATCATTCTTGTCGTGAGTTTCCTTGACACCTCCAACTCTCGATATCTGAAACTCCGAAATGGATATTAAGTTGTGTTTTCGCATTTCGTGATTTCGTCATTCTTGTCATGAGTGTTCTTGACACCTCCAACTCCCGATATCCGAAACTCTGAAATGGAGTCAGATCAACGGTCCACAATCTCCCTTTTATCAACGATTCAGATTAAGTCGTGGTTTTGCATTTCGCGATTTCGACATTCTTGTTGTGAGTGTCCTAGACACCTCCAACTCCTAGTATCTGAAACTTCAAAATGGAGATTAAGTCGTGGTTTCACATTTCGTGATTTTCTTCCATGAGTTGCTTCCTTGACTCTTAGAGTTTACGCTTTTGAATGGGATCCAACGATTACTTGTTGAACTTGCCATTTCCATGCCATTATCCCTGCGTTGTTGGTCGTGATCTTTTCCATCAATGACAAACATGCATACTCTGCACTGTCTCTTCCGATCTTATCGAGCTTGCTCTGTTGTGTCTTCCAAAAATACTTCTGGTGCCCACCTGGCACATTCTTCCTGTACTTAAGCCATCGTCGGTGTTGTACTTGCCATCAATGACAAGAATATGCTGCATGTAAAACATGCCAATAGCACATTCCAATCAAGTATCATTTTCTAAGAGAGAAATTTTCAAAACTGAATGTCAAGCTGGAATATATTGGCACAAAGGAACATGTGGTTGATATCTTTACAAAATCGCTTCCTAGAGAATCATTTTATTATCTCTGACAAAAATTGGGGGTGGTTCCTACACCATCCACTCACTAAATCACTACAAGATGAGCACTAGCTCAGGGGGAGATACAAAAAGAGAATAAGGGTGTTGCTTGCATAATAGAAAATGAAGAGTAGAGTGTAAGGGGGAGTTGTAGAAAGAGAGAAGAGTGTTAGTCGCAGAGAAGAAAATAAAGAGTAAATTAATAGGAGGAGAAATCCCCTTTTCCATTGATTTCAAAGGGGGAGAGTACAGAGAAAGGGGGATATTTTCACAAAAGAAAGACTTGTAGGAGGCAGTCAAGTATGAATATAATTAAGTGTTTCCATCAATGAAAAAGGGGGAGTTTTTTTTAAATTGTGTTATCGTTGATGTCAAAGGATGTCATGAAGACTCTGTGAGGCATATATACTCTATGTGAAATAAGGGAAGCATCCCAGGAGTTAACTTCTACATCCAGAGATGAGATCAAGAAGAATCCCCAAAGAGGAGATTAAGAAGCGTCCTACGTGGTTTTTTGTGAATGAAGTCCCTACAAATGATCCTGCAAATAACAGGTCCAAGGATCGAACCAGAACCAGTAACACAACTCCATGGGCAGTTAAAGAAATTGTATTGTGTCCCTGCATGGCACTATGTGATGATAATCCTTTATGTTTAAAGAGTAATGGAAACTAGATGTGATCAAAGAGGTAGCAGAACTAGTAATGAGATTCTAAGGGTGCAACAAAATATTTTTGCATAATGGTATATCCCACATTCATTTGGAAAACCGAGTCCAAAAGGTTTATAATGAAAAAATAGTATTGCATTGTTTGAATGAAAATGGGCAAGTCACGGAACCCTACAAACAGAGTTACCTTTTGGTGTGGAGGACAGTGGACCCAATGATGGTTAAATCCTAGCCATTGATTCTCTAAGATCAATGACCAAGATTAAATAATTGGGGTCTGATACCTGTTGGGCCATCTCAGCCATGTCAGCACCACATCAACACCACGTCTCGAGACATATGAGTGCCACATTAGAGGGAGTCTGTGTCAGTGCCACATCATCACCACAAGAGATCTCAAAAAATGACTAAGTATTGAGATATCATGGAGATAGTGAGCACGACACAAATCAGAAGTAAGTGAAGAATGAGCGTGAACCCATGGACTCGTGGATCCATGGTGAGATCTTGAAATTTGGCTAAGTATGACGACATAGTGACGAAATGTCTAAGTACCAAGAATCGGTCTGACGGACGAACAGAGTCAACAAGAAAAGAATGGATATGTCTCGCGAACCCGTGGTGAGATCTTGAAAAATAACAAAGTATGGAGAATCGATCAGATGCAGTAGACCTTGAAAAATGACTAATTATGGTAGATCATCTGAACGGGAAAGGTCATGAATAATATAAGAATGGAGATGTCATGAACTTGTGGTGAAATTTTGAAAATCGACTAAGTATGAAGAACAAATTGGACAGTCCATAAGGTGAGAGATCCAATGGCCCAGGAGTGGCCACTTTTCATAGATCAGACAGCTCAGAGGATGAGAGATCCAATGGCTCATAATGTATTATAGACCCACAAAGAAATGATTGGAATGCAGCTAAGTATGGGCACAAAGTGAGTGTGAAGAAACTTGAAGGTGAATTTTGGTGGCCACGGAAGGTTCAACAAAAGTGTCTCAGACCCACGAAGAAAGAATTGAAAAGATTCTAAGTATAGGTGCAAAGTGAGTATGGTGGAACTTGAGGGTGTAATTTGAAGGCCGTGAAAGTTTGAAATGAAGAAGAGATATGCATCAAGACAGATCGACGGTTGAGATTAAATCCAAAAGAATGATCAGACAGTTTCCATGTTGCATGAGCTAATGTTCGATGATTGAGATCAATGGTTGAGATTGAATTGAGAGGAAAATCCAACAGTTGTTGTACGTTTGGGTTGCATGTTCTGTTCTTATGGACAGTAAAGTAGATCGACGGTTGTGATTAAATGGAAGTCCATATCGGACGGTTGTTGTGCATTTTGGTTGTACTGTGTGTTTTGGTGGACACAGAGCGAATTAATGGTCGATATCTATCTCAGGATAGATATTATGGTTGTTGAGAGATGGGGCCTATGTTATGTGTTTTTATGGGCTATGAACAATTGATGGATGAGATTAAATTCAGACCAAATCCAACAGTGGTTGAGAGTTGAGGAATAGTGAACGAGATCGAGTGCAAAAAAAGGGAACCAAGACCAGTTTTCATGGAAGTGTTTCAAAGGATCTTTGAAGCCTGAGTTTGAAGGAAGAAGTAAAGGGAGCTGGAACCGACCCCAAGAAACTTTGTATGTGGACAAATCATTGAGTGCATGAGTTGTATAAATAAAGATGCCCAAATCATTTTGAAGTGTGTGTAAAAAATTGTGTAAGGATGGAAGAGTAAAGAGTGCGAGATAATTGGATCAAGTAAAGAGAATATTTGAAGCTTCGAGGTTCGGGGATGTCAAAGAAAAAAGGAATATAAATTAATGGTGGTAGGGTGGTGCAAGATAAAGTATCATTGAACTTATCTTCATAACAGGTCGGTGCCTGGAAGATTGGTGTCTGTTTACCGTAAGTGGGTGCTTACAGTGAGGATTGGTGTCCTCATCTTCTAAATAGATGGGTGTCTGTCATATTGAATTGAAAGTGTGTGCTTATTGCAGGGATTGTTGTCCCTCATAGGTTGGAACCTGTTAAGAATGTAATTATTGTTTAAATATAAGAAAAACTTATGTGGTTTTCTCCCTTATTGTGTTTTCAAGTAAAATATTTGTGTACTGTGACTTTGTGTTGATATTTTTTGACATGATTAATTATCTACATTATTTGTGTTTGATTATATGATAACTAGTTAAATGGTAATGAAAAAAAGTGGCTAAAATTCATTCAATACTGATTAACCCCCTCCCCCCCTCTAAGTATTGGTGTATATTCCAACATAGAGATGCAAGTTTGCTCACCCTTGCTATAGATTTCCTACAATACTCCATATATAGGCTTAAAAAATATGCTTGTGCAATGACCAATAGTTCATCAAAATGATATATTGTTCTCTCGTCTTCCAATTATATTTCACACACTTGATTTTGTGCATGTTGAGTCCTTACTTGCTTATGAAAACATATTGTATTTTGATCGCCTACTAGCAACCACAAATTTCTTGATTTTAGATGCCACAACTTTTCTTCATTTATGTAATCCTAGAGCATATTTTCTACTAGTTCATTCTCTTTATCTTGGAGGGCCTCTATCATGGCCCCTAAATTTGTTTTCAGTTGAAGTCTTGCCAATTGTTAGCTTGCTTTGATTTTGGATTTTGAAGGAGGGGTAAAAGTGACTTTAATCCACTCTTTGATTTTCTGACTACATGCACTTTAACCTCCCACACAAATGATTCCAAGCCTTGGACTGGATGCCTCCAAGTTTCAACAATTAGATCATAGGCAAAGGAATGCTACAATGGAAGCGGGTTAAAATGGAAAGGGATGGGGCCAAAATTTTATTAAGGGAGAAATCTCATAGAAATAGGATTATGGTTAGATAAAGCCAAAGGGAAAATGGAGGACAAGTGCATATTTTCCAACAAAAAGGAGATTTGAATAAAAATATCTTTCATCCATTCAGCGATGTAGCCAGAACTGATATACATATTAGTCAAGGTGTATTGACCTGTTTTTCAACTTGGGATTGAATAGTTCCCATTCAATTATCATATTGTCCATCATCTCAGGAATGACATCCCTTACATAAGTTCATACTCTTTTTCCCTTTGGGAAAAACACCATATTAAAATATTCATCCATGGTCCTATTGGAGATCAACAAAGAATTTCCAAAGGCTCGTAATGATGACCAACACTCTTGTTTTAATTTATAATGGATTGGGGCATAAATATTAAAAATTGGTATGTATTGACCTATGGATTTATTAAGAAATAAGGTGTATGTCAAATGTTGAGACACATGGGCCTATAGAGCCTCCATCACTCTACAATCCTATAAAGTATATATCCCCCCCAAGGATCCTCGCACATTGAGGGTTACAGGGTTGATCCTGTTAAGCCCTAATATTGGCTCGTTACCCCTTAATTGGGGCATATTATATTAGTAATGTTATTTTATTTATGTCAATTTTAGGCCATTAGTTGTAATTATACCTCCTAGTCTCCTATATATACCAAGGAGACATTTCCATTTTGAATCATCTTGTACTTGAACATTTAAGTGGGGTAAAAGGAGGTTGCCCCCTCGAAGAAGCTTATTATCTGAAATTATCTCTTTTTCAAGGCGTTGAGTACTTTTTCTGAGGTTTTTCTATGCTATATTGGTATTTGGTTCTTAACATATGGTATCAGAGCTCAAGGTCTTGGGGTTTCGCTGCTACATCTGAGACACCTTGGAATTTTCACTATAAATTTTTTTCTACAACGTTTCAGAAGAAACGGCTTGGATGATATTTAGAAGACAAATCAAGGTACGTTGGATTCAAAATTCAGCTCCTGAGGTCTTACACTTTCGGAGATACATCCTGTACAAGATAGGGTTTTGGAATCATCCTGAAATGAGTCATTGCGGAATTTGCGCTATAAAAACTTTTTTGTAACATTTCAGACCCTAAAATTTAGAGGATATTTATATAAATTAGTAAGGTATATGTGGTACAAAGTTCAGCTTCTGGGTCATCTTAAATTTGTAGATACACCCTGTGTAAGATAGGGTATCTGACTAGTCCTATTGACTAGTCTCAAGAAGGTGTTCCAGGTAAGACAATCATAACTTCTTCCTAGAGTATCCAAATTGAGTGGGACTAGTTTCATTGGATCATGGACAGTATGTAGTATTTATGGTGCGAGTTTCATAATTTTATATCAATTATTTTGTGCGGGGCACGCTATACAAATGAGATCTCTTGGAAAGGAAAAAAATTGGCAAGTTGTGGGGAAGTTACTGTAAATTCCACTTGGAACATCCAATTTTGATCAGACCTGTGGCATTACAAAGAAGAAATATCAGAGAGATACATAAAAGAAAGTTTCATACCCAGAAGAGCTGAAACTTGGGAGATACAACAGAAGAAATATTGTCTATCAGAACCACCTCAAAATCAAGGTTCAAAAGTGATACTTGGCCAACATGCCACCAAAAAAGGGAACTTCTACACCAACTAAGCCTCCAGAAAATCCTACTTGGA
>ML809357.1:103444-117900 GCA_009831015.1 Picea engelmannii
ATCTTTACTCTTACTGTCCATATGTTGTATGTTGCTTGATAACACATGAAGAAATATTAATAATTGTTAAGAAGGTGTAAAATTGTTTAAGCTTATAAACAACTGATTCACCCCCCCTCTCAGTTGTATTAGTATTTCCAACACTTAAATGATTGTAATGCCCTTCTCGATGTGCTATACTATATTTTTTCATAGTATGCACTATAGTATGCATGCTATGTTTGGAAATATAGTATGCACTACCCTTCTTGTTATGAAAAAAAGTTCTCTTCAATTCTCAAGCATAAAAATACAAATCTAATCACTCATAGACTAGAAGGTATAGTATATGTTTTCACATATTTAGATATGTTTAAACCCTCTTATATTGATGTCAAAAAGTAAGACTCGTTAAAAAGACTCATTTCCCACAAACCCGCAAAGAAATTATTAGTTTTCTTATAAATGTGAAACTACAAGACTTTTTTGTAAAATGTAGTAGCCACATTATCAACTTGCTTGTAGCCTGCCTTAAGGAAACAACTAAGTTGCTCTCTCCTATGCTCACTAAAGGGTGTGAGCACACCTATGTCTATGAAATTAAATATTGAAAGATGCATGCACCTACAAGAACTTAGGCTTCCTACCAAGGACTAACAATTCTAATTGAGCCTGCTAATCCAAGATTATATTCCTACATACGTAGAAAGATAAATCTTCCACCCTTGGAATGAAAACCAAACTAGAAATTTTTGAACATGCTGGAAAAACAAAGAGAGAGTTATATTCAAATTTCACAGAGTACTTACCTCATGATTGAAGACTATAGAATATTTTGTGCTCCAAACTTCTGCTCCAAATATTTACTTCAAGCTCCAAATATTTTCTCCAATTTTTTCTCCTTTCCAATCAAATTAAGCTTATCAATCAACCTCCCTACCCTATCCTAAGGGTACTCTTCTTCCCCTAGAACCCACAAGCTGTAAATATTTTATGAAGAAGTGTATCAATAGAAAATGTAAAGGGCATGAATCCCTCTTCACAAAATATTGTATAGCTCTTAATAAATAAAATATGGAATCCTCGCCATAACAAACAAAGGCATGCTCAGATATTTTTCGCAATCAAACCTTTCTCCACCAACTTATCCATGTAAATTTTAGTATTGACACATACATTTAGCATTAGGGTGCATAAATGTGTCTCTCATGGCCACCCATCACATTCTTTTATAGTTTTCATTGAGTATGCCACATGTCAGTCATGCAAAATTCATAATTTTTAATCACTTAATATGCCAATTACTCACCCTTATCCTAACTACCTTTCCTTTATTTTTCTCACCTAGTTCCAACCACTCTTCCTTATAATATTTAAACTCGCATGTGTGTGCACACATAAATTAAAATTATTTACATAGAAAATGAGTGTCTCCCCTTGCTTTTAAATATTTCTAATGCAAATTTATTTTATCTGTTGATATTAATATTTTTTATGAAGACAAGTGAATTAGTTTATTGTGCTCTTTACCAAGCTCATGGGATAGTCTAGTTGTGGCCATAGGTAGTAGTTCAACTACTTTAACTTTCGATGATGTGGTCTCATCCTTGTTGTTGGAGGAGATGAGGCGGAAAAATATAGAAAGCCAGAGCACATATGCATTATTTGCAAGAGGATGCTCTTAGGAAAGAAATAGATCTAAGTCCTCAAGTGGGAGATCTAAATCTCCCAGAAAGTTTATAAAGGTATGCTCGAGATCTGGAAAATAAGGGAACTTCAAGAAGCAATGTAGATCCAAAAGTGTTGAGAGAGGGAATGGATTTGAAGATGCTCCTTCTAAAGAAACAAACCTCTGTAGAGGAAAGAAGGGATGTGTACTTGGATTATTCAAGCACACATGCAGATCATGAGGCATGGTTGGTTGACTCAGGTGCATCCTTTCATATGACTCCTCATAGGGAGTGGTTTTGCAAATATTAAAGGTATGATGGAGGTGATGTTTTCTTAGGTGATGAGTTGACAGCCAAAATCATAGGACGAAGAAAATTCAAGTTGAAGCTCATGGATGGAAGGATTAGAACACTACATGGTGTTCTGTACATCCCAGGTTTGGCCAGAAATTTTATTTTTGTAAGCAAAATGGATAATGTAGGGGTAAAAACAGTGTTTGAAAAATAAACATGCAAGATGGTTCGAGGAGCAATGGTGTTGCTAAAGGGAGTTTGGTTTGGAACTCTGTATAAGTTGCAGGGAATCACTATTAGTGATGGGTGTAATAGTTTCATTGTTCCTTAGATTAGAGCTGAAGAATAAAAAACTCCTACAATCTCAGGAGAAAAGGCTATGTTGTGGCATCAAAGACTGGGGCATATCGGAGAGAAGGGATTTCGACTACTACACAGTAAAGGAATGGTTGAAGGTATGTCTAAATGCTCTCTAGATTTTGATTTATGTGAACATTGTGTATATGGAAAGCATAATCGGGTAAGATTATCCTCTGGTGAAACGATAGCAGAGGGAATTTTACAGTTGGTGCACAATGTGTGTTTGGACCTGCATTGGTTCCATCACTAGGAAAATATGTGTACTATGTTTCATTTATAGATGACTTCTCGAGGAATACTTGGGTATTTTTCCTCAAGAATAAATTTGAAGTCTTTGACAAGTTTAAAGAGTTTGAGGCTCTTGTGGAGAATCAAACAGAGAAAAGAATTAAGGTGTTGAGGACGGATAATGGTGGAGATTTCTATAGAAATATATTTGAAGAATTATGTAAGAAGTGTGGTATATCAAGGCAGAAGACTACTCCATATACACCTCATTAGAATGGAGTTTTAAAAAGGATGAACAGGACGTTGATGGAAAAATCAAGGTGCATGCTCAGTGGTGTTGGGTTAGGACACGAATTATGGGCAGAAGCAGTGGATATTGCATGTTACCTGGTCAATCAATCACCCTCATTAGCATTGGATGAAAATACTGCACACAAGGTATGGACTGGTAAGAAACCCTCTCTCACACATCTCAGGGTATTTGGTTGCGAGGCCAATGGTCATGTTCCAATGGAAAATAGGAGTAAGCTAGATAAAAAAGGATGAAAAGTGTATCTTTATTGGGTATAAATATGCTCTGAAAGGTTATAATCTTTGGAACCCGGAAACTAAGAAGGTAGTGTATAGTCGAGATGTGGTATTTAGAGAAATCAAATATGTTGTCAAACAGGAAGTCCTACCAAGGAAGGAATAACCAAATAAAATAGAGTTTGAATTAAAGGATGATGAATCGGGCTCTATAGAAGAATAGGAATCAGAAGAAGAAGATCATCATACTCTAGTATTGAGGCGATTGGCCCAGGAAAGAAGGAAACCAGAAAGATATACTCCACCTTATTTTCGTTCAAATTTTTCTTTGTCTATTATTGATGATGATCCTAGAACTGTTAGGGAGGCAGTGGATTCAAAGGATGGAAAACTCTGGAAAAAGGCCATGGTTGAAGAAATGGCAACCTTGGATAAAAATGAGGCTTGCGATCTAGTGGAGTTGTTGACTGGAAGAAATCCCATTGGCAGAAAATGGGTGTTTAAGAAGAAGTTGACTGCAGAAGGTAAACTGGAGAAATACAAAGCTCGATTAGTAGCAAAAGGTTATTCCCAATTAGAGGGAATTGACTTTGGTGAAATTTTGTCTCGTGTTGCCAAGTTAACTTCTATTATATTTATTTTATCTATTGTTGTGTTTGATTTTGAAGTAGAACATATGGATGTGAAGACAACATTCTTACATGAGGATCTGGAAGAAGAAATCTACATGAAGCAACCAGAAGAATTTGGTGTGAATGGAAAGAAAGAGTTGGTATGCAAGCTAAAAAATTCCGCGTATGGGTTAAAGCAATCATTGAGGATGTGGTATCAAAAATTTGATACTTATATGTTGGGACTTGGCTTCACAAGGAGCAAAGAAGATCATTGTGTGTATTTCAAATTAATCGATGATCATCTTATTTATTTGGTCTTGTATGTGGATGATATGGTGTTGATAAGAAACGACAAGGAGATCATTCAGGATGTAAAAAATTAGTTGTCCTCTAAATTTGACATAAAGTATCTTGGTGTTGCAAATTTCATTTTGGGAATGGAAATTAAAAGAGATCGGGAAAACAGGAAACTCTGATTAAATCAGAGGAATTATATCAAGACAATATTGTTGAGGTTTAATATGCAGGAATGTAAGCCGGTCAGGGTTCCTATTCATGTAGGTGTAAAGTTGTTTGCATATCATTGTTTGAAGACATTGTAAGGTACCAAATATAATATAATATGCAAAAACATGAATATTCATCAAATATAAATGGAACAACAAAATATTGGGAAGAGCAATACCAGAAATAATACATTTATTCAAATAAAACAATGTTCACTTGCCTCTTCGAGGGGGAAACCTCGAGCAAAGCAGAGCTCTGTTACAACAATTCTCAAGACAAATCTTTATCGTGCCTCCTACTCTTATTTATACTAATTATATATTCTAAATAACATTATAGAGGAATATATTTCTAGAAGCAGAAGCTTCTATTAGGTCTTCTTACATGGACTTGTTCATATTTATTAAATAAGCCTTATTGATTATTGCCCGCATTTATTACATGGAAAATATATTATTCTATATACGTGGGGGGTTAGGGAGATTAGGTCCCTAACATGCCCTCCCCCTTAAAAGAAGATCATTGTCCTCAAGGATTAAGATGAGGAAATTGCTACAGAATAGTAGTCGACTCCCAGGTGGCATCTTCTGGTGGAGTATCCTTCCATTGAACTAACACTTCCTTGATGGTACGTTGACGGAGACGATGCTCTCGCTAGTCCAATACAGCTTGTGGCCGCAACCAAATGGAACCTTCTTCATCCAACTCTGGTAAACTGGTTTGAGCATGGAACTTGGTGCCAATCACTTTCTTCGGGAAGGAGACATGAAAAACATGATGTAGCTTGGAGTGACTGGGCAAAACTAATTGATAGGCCATTGGCCCCACACGTTTGAGAATAGTATAAGGACCATAAATTTTGTGGGCAATTTTGTGACATTGCTGAGATTTGAACGAATTCTTCTTGTACGGTTGTAGACGCATAAACAATTGGTCCCCTTGCGAATTGACGTTCAGAACAACCATGATCTTCCTGTTGCTTCATGCAATTTTGAGCCATGACCAAATTTTCTTTGAGAGTACGGAGAATGGTCATGCAGGTTGTAAGATTGTGATCAACCTCCTGATCCTTGGAGATACCTGACGTGTATGGAAGAACTGATGGTGGCTTTTGTTTGTAGATTGATTCAAAGGGAGTCATGTGAGTAGTAGTATGGTAAGAGGTGTTGTACCACCATTTAGCTAAGGGTAACCACTTAACCCATTGATGTTGTCGGTCAGACGCAAAACACCTCAAGTATGTTTCTAGACACTTGTTGACTGCTTCCATTTGGCCATTCGTCTGGAGATGATAGGTTGTGTTGAGTTGCAATTGGGTTCCCAGTAGCCTGAATAATTATTTCCAGAAATGACTGGTAAAAGTTGGATCACGATCATAAACAATAGAAGGAGGTATTCCATGGAGTTTGAAAATATGATCCATAAAAATTTGAGCCACTGTAGATGTTGTGAATGGGTGTTGAAGAGCGCAGAAATGAGCATATATGGAGAGACGATCCACTACCACCATGATGATTGACTTATTTCCTAATTTGGGTAAGCCCATAATGAAATCCATAGAAATATTTGTCCAAATAGTAGGTGGAATCAGAAGCGATTGGAGTGTGCCATGAGTTTTGACAATCTCACCCTTATTGCATTGACATATATCACATTCGGCCACAAAGGTGTGGATGTCATGTTTCATATCATCCCAAAAGAAAGAATGTTTGACCCGTTCATAATTTTTGGTAAAAAATGAATTCCCTACAGTAGGAGACGCATGAAACTCAAAGAGCACTTTGGGTTTAAGGGCCGATTTTTTTTTTAAATATAGGTGACCTTTACAGCGAAACTCTTCATTGTGCCAAGAGTACTCTAGAGCAGCTTGGAGATCATGTTGTAGTTTTTGGATGAGTCTATATATTTTGGGGTCTTGCAACCATTCCTGGCGGACAGACTAAAGCCAGTCGATGACTATGAATGAGAGGGAAAAGAGGGACCCTTCTTCTTCATATTTCCTAGAAAAAGCATCAGCCACCACATTTTCTTTTCCCTTTTTGTAAATGATCTCATAATCATATCCAAACATCTTGGTCACCCATTTTTGTTGCTCTGGGGAGGAAATTCATTGTTCTAGGAAGTATTGGAGGCTTTGATGGTCTGTTTTAATTTGGAAGTGTTGTCCCAATAGATAAGGGCACCATAGATCCATTGCATGAAAAATAGCCATCATTTCTTTTTCATAGATGAATTGGCCCAAAAGTCACTCAGACAATTGTTTACTGGTGAAATTCAAAGGTCGTCCATCTTGCATGAGGATTGCCCCAATTCCTCTCCTTGATGCATCACATTCTAGAACAAAGGTCTTGGTGAAATTAGGTAGGGCCAATACAGGGGTAGTGTACATAGCTTCTTTCAAGGCTTGGAAGGATTGGTCAGCTAATGGAGTCCAACTAAAAGCATTATTTTTAAGTAGAGTTGTTAGGGGAGCCACACTTTTTCCATAATTTTGAACAAACTTGTGATAATAGCCTGTTAAACCCAAGAAATTGTGCAGACTTTTAAGAGTTTTACGGTGAGGCCAATTCTGCATAGCTTCAATTTTCTTAGGAGCCACCCTTACACCATCCTTTCCAACAATATGACCCAGGTACTCAACTTCAAAGATGCCAAAAGCAGACTTAGACTGTTTGAGGAAAAAAACGTGCTTGGAGAGGAGATGGAGAACTTGATCTACATGGGTGATATGGGCTAGCCACATTTTACTATAGATGAGAATATCATCAAAGAAAGCTAACACAAAGTGGCGAAGGAAAGGATGAAAGACATGATTCATGAGACTTTGAAAAGTAGAGGGGGCATTACAGAGACAAAAGGGCATGACCAAGAACTCATAGTGGCCCTCATGAGTGCAAAATGTCGTCTTGGGGATGTCTTCCTCTTTCATATGTATATGGTGGTAGCTAGAATGGAGGTCGAGTTTGGTCAAGTATTGAGCCCCATTGAGTTCATCTAGAAGGTAATCTATGACGGGAAAGGGGAATTTGTCCTTGATGGTAAGTTTGTTGAGGGCATGAAAATCAGGACACATACACCAAGTTCCTTCCTTCTTGGGGACCATGACCATAGGGGAAGAATAGGGGCTGGTATTATGACAGATAACACTCGCTTCTAACAATTCATGGACAATTTTCTCAATTTCATTTTTTTTAGCAAAGGGATGATGATAAGGGCGAACATTGGGAGGAATATTGCCCGGTATTAAAGGAATGGAATGATCATGGTCGCCACAAGAGGGGGGAAGGCCCTAGGGGGTTTGGAAAACAGTGTGATGGCATGAAATGATATATTGAAGGTATAGGTGTACTTGGGTTGTCTCAACTGCTTCAATGTAATGAAGTTGGGCAATGATGCCAAAATGACCTTCTTTGAGTAACTTTTCCATGCGGTGGGAACTGATGATCTTCGGAGAACCTACTGTAATGCCTTGGAATATATATTTTTGGTCTTCCTATCGGAATTGCATGGTTAACTCCTTAAAATCCATGAGTATGGGTTCAAGAGTTTGTAACCATTCAGCACCAAGCACAATGTCACAACCACCCATGTCAATAGAAAACATGTGAGATTTCATGTTATACTGACCAATTTGCAGGTGCACATTTTCACAGCGCCCTCCACATTTCATGGAACCACAATTGGAAATCATGATTTGAAAAATCTTGACAGCATGGATATAGCAATTGACTTCTTCGGCAAGGCGGCGATGAATGAAATTATGAGTGTTGACACAGTCAATGAGGATGATGACTTTCCAGTGCTTAATGTAACCAATCGATTTGAGGGTTTGGGGAGCAGAAAAACCAGTGAGAGCATGCAGCAAAATCAGTGGTTCAACTTCGGGAGGAGAAAAGGGCGGCGTAATATCATTAGAAGGGGGTAGCATTGCTTCAAGTGAAACCTCAACATCTTCATTAGAAACATCCTCGAAAATGGCCATAAAATTTTATGTTCTTTACACTTGTGCCCTGGAAAGTATTTATCATCACAATTATAGCAAAGACCCTTGAGTTGGCGTTCATCCATTTTCACCCTTGTTAATTTTTTGACCTTGAGGAGAGTGGCCTGAGGGGCAAGGGTGTTGGGTTCAGGATGGGGAACAAAAGTGGGTTTTCTTCTCTGGGCCAAGATGACCTGTTGTGCCTCCTTGGCACTCTTAGTGGCTTCCAACCAAGTATGGGGGAAATCCATGATGACCTGGCGTGGATTTCATCCTTGATGCCATTGATAAAGCATTCCATGAAGAAAGCATATGCCATGCCCTCCGTGCAAAAATCCAAGTGCTCAAAGGCAGCGATAAAAGCTTCCACTGTTCCAGATTGTTTCAACTTGGTCAAACGACCTAAATTGTGGGTATTCGTGTCTAAGTGTTCATACAGTTTTGCAACAAAGTGTGACCAAACAACATACCCTTGGTGTGCATTTCGACGTCATTGCCACCATTGCTATCGTTATGAATCCAAATAGAGAATTCCATAACGAAGCTTGGTTAACTCATCAATGATACCATGCAGGGAGAAATAGTGTTCCATTTGAGTAACTCGGGCTTGTGGATCTAAGCCATCAAATTTGTTTACCTTGACTCTGGAAAGAAGTGGGTAACGAGGCAGGGAGTTGGAATGAGAGTGTAGAGGTTGGTTGGAGTCAACACCTTCAATATAGAGAGGTGGGTCAGAGGAGGAAGGACCCTAGAATTTGTTCATAAATTGGTGTAGAGTGGAATGAACTTCAACAATTTGGCTACCAAGTTATTCTTGAATAAGATCCACTTTTGCATGAATGGATGAAATGTCCTTATTTACTTGGACCTGAAGGGCAGTAAGGTCAGTGCTCAGTTTCTGATTGGTTTCTTCTTGGCAGTTGGGAGCCATGAGGGGATGAGGGGTGGGTCCACGAACAAAAAATCAGATAAGTGGTATACACCACTATGATCAAGGCAACGAGAGGAGACCAATGGGATAAGTGGGAAATAAGGGTGCTAGGAAGGGTATGGGTCCACGGGGTGAAAAAAAAGGTTTAAAATGATATGTATCACAACGATTAGTATGAAAAGAGGAATCCAATGGGATATGTCTCAAATAAGGGTGTGTGCAGGCCCCGGACCTTTTGTTTTTACTCTTGCAAAGTTATACTCTGATCTGAATAATATTGTAGTATCGAAATGCTGAAATTCTTAACAGGAAAAAGGTGTAGTAATTTCACAACCAAACTGCAGGGGGCAATGTTGCACGGCAATAGATCTTGTTTGTTCCTTTTCTATTTTGTTTCCATCCCAAGGGTTAGGATTTTCAGGGTTCCTACAGACAAGGGTTTTCCCTGTGTTATAGCTCTTTGATGTACGTGCGAGGTCGAACAATAGTACTCGGCCCAATATCTCAGGGCACCAACTAAAGAGGCTAGACCATACCCTTAGTTGTACTACCTGATTACCTAGGTACTAGAGAGTATCTTCCTGAGTGTTGTTATGAGTGGCACTATAGCAATCGGGCAGTGGATTGGTTGATCTAGGGTTGGTTTCAAGATACCTAGGAGGCTCTCGATATACCATAGGCACGTGGAAGAGAAATTATGTATATAGATGTTTTCTAATGCGTTACCACTCGAAGGGGTACAAATAGGGGTTACAAGGGTGTCCAACAATGTGAACTTAAAAACCTCTTGTATTTCTTGCATGTATGCTTCCCCAATCGTGGATTTATGCATTGAATGACAGATCAATGTAGTGTAAAGATGCCAGAACACATATCTACCAAGGAAAGTGCTCTGATACCACTTGTAAGGTACCAAACATAATATAATATGCAGAGACAAGAATATTCAGCAAATATCAATGGAACAACGAAATATTGAGAAGAGCAATACTATAAATAATACATTTATTCAAACAAAGCAATGTTCACTTGCCTCTTCGAGGGGGCAACCTCCAGCAGAGCATATCTCTATTACAACATTTCTCAAGACAAAGCTTTATCATGCCTCCTACTCTTATTTATACTAATTCTATCTTCTAAAGAACATTCTAGAGGAATATCTTTCTAGAAGCGAAAGCTTCTATTAGGTCTTCTTACATTGTTCATATTTATTAAATATTGCTTATTGATTAATGTCAGCCTTTATTACATGGAAAATGTATTATTCTATCTACGTGAGGGGTTAGGGAGATTAGGTCCCTAACAGACATAGGAAGAGTAGGAGGACATGTCTTGTGTTCTATATGCCAGTGTAGTTGGCAGTTTGATGTATGCAATAGTTTATACTAGACCGGACATTGCACATGCAGTGAGAGTTTTGAGCAGGTATATGTCAAAACCAAGGTAGGAGTATTGGATAGCAGTAAAGAGGTTTTTCATGTATTTGTGTGGCACTATTAGTTATGTATTGTGCTACCAAGGAAGAGAAGGATTGGACATCTAGTGTTGGACATTCATGGATTTGTGGATGCAGACTGGATTGGAGATCTAGATCGCAGAGGATCTACAAGTGGGTATGTCTTTAACCTGTTTGGAGGAGCAACCAGTTGGGTGAGCAAAAGACAGTTTGTAGTGGCACTCTCAACTACATAAGTTGAATACATGGAAGCCATTCATGGAAGCCATTCATGCAAGCAAGGAATCAATATGGTTACAGAGATTGTGTTCAGGTATTGCGTTGGTACAGCAAGTTGTAAGGATAGATTGTGATAGTCATAGTGCAATCTTCCTGGCGAAGAACCCAACATATCATTCAAAGACAAAGCATATTGATGTTCAATATCACTTTGTTAGAGACATGGTTGAAGAAAAGAAGGTGTTGTTGATGAAGGTGGACACTTAGAAAAATGTTGCAGATTCATTAACAAAATATGTGAGCACTGAGAAGTTCTCTTGGTGTAGAGGATCTATGGGCATTGTTTCCCTAGATTGTTGACTATGTAACCTTGTAACCCCATGTATGCAAGGAAAGCAACAAGTGGGAGAATGTCGGGTATGTGATATATTCTTTGCACGACTAGATCTAGTGTTAGTTGTGGGGTCACAAGGGTGTTGGTTGTGGAGCTTGAGTATCTTCATGATTCATATGCAGGTATTCCTACCCCCCTTTTTCCAGGGGTTCAGGGGATGGTCCTCGTATGAAGGGGGTCTGGGGGGCTCTACCCCTCCAGCTAGGGGGCATGGGAGCCAGTGGGCCCCCAAGAAAAATTTTGGTAAAATTGTCTTGTAAAATATTGTAATTTCGTAGTCAATCTGGACCGTTCATTATAAGGTCGTAGATCTAACGATAGAAGTTATGTTAGGTTTTTCACCCACGAAGGCAACTCTCTTTTTGTATGAGGGAATTGTATTGCGGCAATGTATGATGAATAGAAGAGGTGTGGCTCTAAACATGTTTCTAGTCTTCCTGATTTGAGTTTCCAAGGTAAAATATATGTGTATTGTGTGTGCGCGCCATTTAATCTTTTTTGTTTTTTATTAAGAAACTATTTGCAGTGATTAATTGTACAAGGTTAAAATCTACACATGCATCTAGGAATACACATCAAATAGCACTATCCAAAATAATAGAAGTAAATCATAATCACATATGCATAACATAACATCTAGGTTGATACATTTAGTATCCTGACTCCAACTTGGGGCCATGTAACTCAACTCACCCTGCAGTCCATGTGCCTGTAGGTACTACTTCTCACACTATGTAGATCATGGTTAATATTACAATATATAAGAAGCCAACCATGCATATCAAATAATCATCATTCAACTCCATGAGTCAACAAATTTTATAAATTTCCTTTATTCAATCATCATCATCATGCCAAAATCATAAATCGATGCTCAGAGTCATAACATTCAATAACATCCAAATGAATCTCAACATATTCATAAGTCATAAATTCATAACCATAATTACCTAGTATTAGTATTCATTTATACAATGTCCTAGTGACAACAATTAAAACATAAGGTATATTTCATATGCATACCAGTATAAAACATGTGGTATTAAAAACTACCATGTCCTACCTGATAGTTACATAAACAACACACTCACTACAAATTAATGATTCGTTTTATCTATATCTATATTTTTCTTAACTTTCATTCTTAATTGAAGACTACTTCTTCTTAAGCATCATATTTTCTTCCTCGATTTCTTAAATGAAACCACACGTACTCATCAAATTAGAAATGAAATTTCATTTTGCATGTTTGTCATTATTGTAACAAACACATCCATCACTAATTTGTCATCCTATTGCCATGTAGTGTAACTTTCTTCATATTCTTCATTTGAGAAGTGTAAGGCTTTCAAGCTCAAAAAGATTGACACTTTGTTAAAAAAATCATACAATCATATAATTAATAATAATTTCAAGGAAAAAGCATATGCAACAATCTATGACTTAAATATTTCACATGTTATGCTAGTGAATGTGCATAATAAATGCTAGTTGTCATTAACAATTGATTAAAGACCAATCCAACCATGAATTTCACTTTCTACCCCAAAATTTGTCTTTGCATTTCTCAAGCTACCTCGACATCTACAAACCGCAAAATACATTACTACTTTAGATCAAATTCTTAATATCGAGCATAATTATAAATCTAAGTTTATGGATCAGAATATAATTCACCAAATAGAGTTGCACCCAATCCTTCATCCAAAACCATCTACATATTTCTATCATTTTCCCAAGTTCTAAAGTCATAAAGCATCACTCACTTTACGCAAACCAATAACCACTACACTCAATAAGCTTGTAACAAATTGTGTCTCAAATTCATCACTAGTTTGTAAGTTCATTACTAATGGTTTAGTAATATCTATTTGTCCAATATAAAAAATTAGGATTCATTTTTTAACCAAATTCTTAATGATTGATATAATATTCCAAGATACAATAAATAAACCAATATCACATTGTTACTTCTTTTGTTACCAAGTATCCATACCCACAAATAATGCCAAACATATGAACCATGTTTTCATGCTTACAACCCACATACAACTAACAACATTGGCGACTTTCATCAGCATGCAACAATTAACACATATCCAACCAAGAATAAAAAAATTACCTAATACTAAGCCATTTATCATTTTCAAATGTAATGTCCGTCAACAATCACAATTTCATTCCATAGATCCTCCACATCACACTATCATCTTCCCATTACACGTCTATGACCATGAAAGTCAATCTTTTACTTCATGAAAACTTCCCAAGAAATGATAAAAACCAAAGTGGAAAAATCAGGAAACAAGAATATGCATGTGCCACATTTTTACTTCTGTTTTTTGTTTCAACTCGGTAGTCGTTGTTTGAATTTATTGATATTCAAACAGTCATAATATCAATCAAATGAGAAAAAATCACAGTTTTTTATTTCTGGTATCTGCCACCTTAAGCACTCTTTACAAACAGAAAGAAAATGCCAGAATGGCCCTTATGAACTAAGGGGAAGCGACTTGTCAGCTTGACCCTATTACCACATTTCAAAAACCATACAGTAACAACTGGAGTCACATAACAAAGACTTTTATACACCTCAGGAGGGATTCAAGATATCAATGTTTGATAAACCAAAACCACTGACTGTTAGAAAAGTAAAATCTGTATCCACTGGCCAAGTAGTAAGGAAAAAAATTACAAAACAGGAAAAAAAACAAAAAGAAACAGAATTAATCATACCTGCCCACAAATATGTGTTGAATAATCCTAATTAAATATATCAGGGTATAAGGCTCCTGCTATCACAATCACAACATTCATGTTTGCAGGAACTTTATTCTTCATTACTTGAATGAATACTAACAAGATATAGAGATTGCGATGGCAGGAGGAGCAAGGTAGGATTTCCAGGTTTGAGAGTGCGGGTTTTGATAGGCGTACAGTCTGGCTACGGTTCTCTTTTGACAGAGCCCTATCGAAGGGCAGCATCCGTAGCAATGGCAGCGTCCCACGAGCAGTCAGCAGCAGAGGCAACACAGGAGGCGGTTATGGCGAAATCCTTTAAAGAAGTGGTGATAGGGGCGCGCAACCAGACCCCATTGGCTAACGAAATGGGTGGGATAGGTAAGGATCAGTGAGGCAGTAATAGTTTTGACAACCCAAAGACCGGTTCAAGAAGATCTAGTCATAGGTTAAGAAACTGACGCTTGGCGAAGACGGATACGAACCCTACGTATGAAGTTACCTCAAATCAAAGATTGATTGATTGATCTTAATGACATCCACGAGGCTGAATTG
>ML809358.1:75567-103158 GCA_009831015.1 Picea engelmannii
GGCCCATAACCTGTTAGAATATAGAAGATGGTGTGCTCGTTTTACCATTGACGATACCCTCGTCACCCAACCACAGGCCGAAGCCTCCCTCCGAGCACCTTAACCTTGACCTGAGAATTCCTCCGGAAGCAAACCCTAGGCTATATAGCCAAACAAAGGGCAACGCATCTCTCCCCAAGGATAGCGCAACACAAAAGACTGATCAGATAGTCCCAAACCCTAGCCAAGAGATATCCAAGACAATACTGAAAACTAGTTGTTGCTGCAGTTGCACCTGCAACCCTCCTCCAAACCTGCGCACCAGACTGCAACTGCAGTGCGCACCAACTGGGAAACTGCAATTCTGAGATGCTGTCAAATGAGAACTGGCACCCTGTATTTATAGTAATCCTGCCAGTTTGCTGGGGCCGACTTCTCCTTCTAGGTATGTGTCTGTTCAGTATATTATTATTAATTATGGCCGACTTCTTCTCTTGGAGGCTAATAGCCTAATATAAATTATCTTCTTGAGCCGACAAGGCTTCTAGGGTTATATGCCAATTCATTAGGGTTTCTCTTGCTTCCCGAAGTCTTCTATTCTCGTCAGGTTCACACATGGGGGTAAATACCTCCCGCAGCTACCATAATATTAACAGGGACTAGACACCAGCAAGAGCACATTCCACATTATCACACTGAGGGATACAGCTATGGAGGAGGGGCACCACAGGGACAGACACACAGCAGGACCACCCCTAGACCCTACCTACCTTCATTCTTGGATAACCAGACACAACCAGACTACCCAGACGTGATTGAGGACAATTTCGCACATTATGCCAGGGATCATAATACATTGAGCGTAGGGATCCAAAGGCAGATCACACTGGAGCAATATTGTGGGATTAAATTCAGAGGTAAGCCCAAACCTTATCACAGAAATAACTATGAACTAGAGCGCAGACCTGGTAAGATGGAAATCCCATACTTTGATGGATCTTCCAAGGTGACTGCACAGGCTTGGGTGCAGAAACTTGACACGTAACTACAACTTAACCCAGTGAGAGAAATGGATGCCATCAAGTTTGCCACCATGTATTTGGAAGGCAAAGTTCATGACTGGTGGTACCACGGGTTAACTACACTAGGCCACAAACAGATCGTGGCTTACACAGACTTCACACAGATGCTTATAAACATGTTTCACCAAGGGAACCCAGAGCTACATTTCAGAGAAATCACCCAACTCAGGCAGACAGGAACACCAGAGATATATATAAAGGAGTTTCAAAGGATAGCAGGTATGGTACAAGATGTGTCTCAAGCGAGACTCATGATGCTCTTCACAGAGGGGTTGATGGAACCCTTAAGGGGTTGGGTGAAGGCTTTCAAGCCTACTGTTATCCCCGATTTCTAGGGATAACTAGGAGATCATGTCTCTAGGCCCACAGGTCTTAGACATGGAGTATCGAGAGCAGGATTTACCTGAGCATGGCCCTAGAGGGCCCATCCTTTTCTTCTTTCGTCGGATTCGTCCTGTCAGCAGCAGCAGCATCCATCACCATCAGCCTGGTCTTCTATCGGAGAAGGCTCTTGCTCCATGAGGTAATTGGTCCAGGTATCCTGGTATGTGTCACTTTTGATCATTATAACCTTTAGATATATGCATCTTACTCCTTTTATCTCTGACAACTGCTTGGATCTTACATTAACCCACTCGACCATGATTGGGGGGATTGACAGGGTGTCCTAGCAAGACTGTACCCATGGGTTTTGGTTTGCCACCGGGGGGATTTATGAAGAGCCATCGTCTGCTCCCATCACATCATCACTTTTTCATCTTATCTCCCACTCATCTGTCCCATTCCCCTAGTCCGGGCATTAGGATGATCTGTTTGTGGGGTTGCACCTTATCTCGTGGGAAGAAGGGGATGAAGGCCCAGAAGGTAAAAGCAGCTGGTAAAAGATAAAAGCCTAAAAATGAAACCTCAAGATGCCTCGCCCAGGGATCCCCGAGAAGGCAATAAAAAGCCTCTCAGCAAGAAACAAGAGGGACCCGAAGAAAAATAACAAAAACAAGACCTAGCCAAGAGGATAGGGGGTCTCATCACGAGCCAGCCTATTATGTTCATGGGTACCTAACAGCATGGCATTGCCACTATCTGGTTACCACACCAAGGCAGTGACCTATGGTTGCATGGCCAAGGGAAAGGGGGTCTCATCACAAGCCAGACTTATCATCTCTGTGAAAGTGCTTGTGGGTAACACTGTCAGCTCTGGTCACCACGCCAAGGCAGTGTCCTCTAGTTAGTCCTTGAAATAAAAAGAAAAAGCAAATAAAAGAAAAGAAAAGAATAAAGGCAAGAAAGAGCTTGGAAAAAATTGCATCCATGACGAGTATAGCTCGCCTTCTACAAAGGCACCCACAGGTAATATCATGCATCCCTGGCTCTCACTCTACACGTATGTCTGGACATCCCTTATCCACACCACCTCGTTTTACATGGCTTGGATGATACCCCTTGGAGACTTTCATTTCCTTATGGATACTAGCCCAATAGGGTGTCTTGTCCTTTTCTTCAGCCTTGTATTGTAGGTCTTTGTAATATCTTTGAGCTATTGGATGATATATCAAGTTTTTTATGCATATGTTTGATAATATTAATGATGAAACGTGATTAACATTCCTATGATCCCTGTGACTAATGAGCCCATAGAGGGAGAAGTTTTTGATGTGCAGGACCATGCCCAACGGACAGGTACCATTTGGACCGATACACATGGGGAGATGATTAGCTCAGACCTCCATGGGGCCGAAGAGCCCATTAGATGGTTGTTGAGACCCGTCAGAGGAGCAGAGACAGGACAGTGCTTGATTGAGCTTTTGCACCTGAGAAGAAGAAGGACATTCACCAGAGGCACTTTGGCAAAGCCCGGCCTAGGGGGAATGACCCCTTTTCAGTGGAACGTTGGCCTTGGAAGGCTTAGAGCGCCCCCATTCTTACCATGACGTCATGGTCATTCTTGGAGGCAGACTAGGCAGCAGTGGCACGTGTGGCATGTTGGAGAGGCCCCTGGAGGGTCAACGTTTTTCTCCTGGATGCCTCATTTGCCCTAAAAGGGGCTAGCGCCTCCCTTGAAGGGGATTTTACCTTTATTACAGCTCGGTTAGGGTTTTAATTTGACATTTTGATGTAAAAACAGTATGATTTTGGTTTAAAGCCTTGTCGGCTAATTTTTATGACCTGAAATTAATTAAAGGTCATGATATAGTATATATTGAGGAGTTTTATCCTCATTTTGACATAACAGACAACTCACTCTCTTGTGAGATCTGATTTCTGCGCCCTAGTTAGGGTATTTCATCTTTTAAGTGAGGCACACTTGTTGAAGGAAGGATTTTCTTGGCACTTTTGGCATTTCTCTTGAAGGAAGGTTTACAACTAGGGTTTGCAATGTTATTTCTTCATGATATATAAGTGTTTTTTCTGCAAAACTTCTTAATTGAATGGTTGTAGGATTATATTCTTGCATTTATTTATAGACCTTGTTGATTTAAAACCCTAGGTGACAAGCACACAAGTAGGTCCTTGTTTCATGTCCCCTAAAAGAGAAATATTCAGCCATTGAAGAAGGAAGGAAGAGCCTAGCCATTGCTACACTCTTTTTACTTCTTCCCTTGTGCTAGTCGTGCTTTTAAGAGTTAAGAAGGAGGAGACGTCCCCGGCCTAGGTTATCTACACCTAGGGCCATCCTTCTTCTAGGGTTTGGTGATAGGGCCTTGCCATTGCAACACTCTCCCTCACCTTACTCTCTTGTCTTGACTTATCCTTTATGCTAGTCGTTTTGCCAAGTTTAACCTAAGGAAAGAGCAGGAGGCCTTGCTTAAGCAACACCGGAGTGAGCCTCTTTCCCCTAGGGTTTTGATTCTAGGGCCCTGTCATTGCAGCACCTTAGAACCCTTCCCTCTCGTCCTTAGCCTTCTATCCCTTCAACTTTGTGTCCTGTCTTTAATTGACTCCATCTACCCCTAGGCACTGATCTCCGGTCCCTAACGTTGAAGTGATAGTGCTCAAACAACTCTTAAAACTTTTAGAATTTGAAACCCTAACTAACTAACTAACCCTAATTAGGCTGACGTCACACTTGGTTATTCCATCTTGACGCAGCACTTTTGTTGATAAGCAATTAGATGATGATTAAGAGCATTTATTGAGTAAGGGATTGATTAAATACATTGTTGGTTACATCATCTCAATATTTATTGATGAATTGATATTACTCCACTGCTATATTGATAAACGTTGATCTCATTGATATCTATTGTTTTAATTGCTTACATATTGATATCAGGTAGTTATATGAAGTATTAACCCATTGAATTATAGCCTGCATATATTGTTTTGCTATTGTCTTGTTCCAGGGTAGGTGTTCTCATTTGGGGCTACACTTCATTATCGGTTGTTAACCGGACTATCTGATCTTGGTGGTAACCTGTGAGGAGGAACTTTTACTTTGACCTTTATACTTTGGCCTCTTCAAAACCCCAGGTTACCGGGGACTTCTCCCCTGGGCTAACCTCCCTGAATAGAAAGAACATCCCCATTGTGGTGACATTGGGTGGGGTAGGTCCCTTTTATGCCAGTTTGGCCTCTAAAAATTGACCTAGCCATTTGACCTAGCTACAAATTGTGCGATAACACCTACCAACCTACAAGATGCTATATGGAAGACAAGGGATTTGGGCTCAACTGCGAAATCTAGATTCACCACTAGACCACCTCTAAACACAGGAGGAAGAGACCAAAGACCTCCCATGAACCAAGGGGGGAGAGACCAAAGGGGGTTTGACAGAGGTAGGGGTAGAATGGATGACAACACTAGAAGGGAACTGAGGAGGAAGCAATTGTGCTATACATGCAAAGAACCTTGGGATCCCACCCACAAATGTATGGGCAGAGGCAAGGCACACTACATTGAAGTAACTTCTAATAATGAGGAAGATGAAGGGTACGACCACCTTCAAAACATAGAGGCAGACACCACCGAAAACGCAGAAGATGAAGATGCAAGTCACAGCCTTGCAACAGATGAGAAGGTAACATTGGCATTCATCAGTGGGGTACCCAAATTCAACACCTTCAGGATGAGAGGGGTGCTATAGGGACAAAAAGTTTTGATTCCCATTGATGGGGGTGCTTCACATAACTTCATAGACTCAGCCCTACTACAAAGAAGACACATACCCACTGTTGAATTTGAAGGATTCACGATGGAGGTAGCAGAAGGGCGCACTATGCCCTATGACAGGTATATTTCGGGAATGAAACTTACATTGGGCAGACATGACTTGGCACAAGACTTCTATGTGATGGACCTTCCAGACACTAATATTATCCTTGGGGTTCAGTGGCTTAGTACATTGGAGCCAATCACTACCAACTACAAGACCATGGAGATGTCTTTCACCGAGGAAAATGGGAAAAAAGTAGTTCTCAGGGGCATGTCAGGAAACACACGTAGGGTGGTTACAGCAAAGCGCATGGAGGCCATTTTCAGAAGAGAAGACATTGCATATGCTGCTAAATGTAGAATATCAGTACGAGTGGATAAGAAAGGGGAGGCTCATTATTCACCAGAGATTCAGAGGATCATTAACAAGCATAGCAAAGTTTTTGGACCCATTTCACCAAGAGCACCACCAGATAGGGGGTTTGAGCACATCATAGAGTTGGAAGAGGGAGAGAAACTTGTCATCACCACTCCCTATAGACACCCAAAGAAATACAAAGATGAAATAGAGAAGGCTATCAAAGAACTACTAGACATGGGCCACATTAGACCGAGTTCCAGTCCTTTTGCATCTTTAGTGGTACTAGTGAAAAAGAAGGATGGGACCATGCGCATGTGCATTGATTATAGGGCATTGAACAAGAAGACAATTAAGAACAGGTATCCCATTCTGAGGATTGATGAGCTATTGGATGAGCTTCATGGGGCTGTTTACTTCACCAAGATTGACTTACACTCTAGCTATCATCAGATCAAGATGAGGGAGCAGGATGTGCCCAAAACTGCTTTCAGATGTCACTATGGTCACTATGAATTCTTAGTGATCCCATTTGGATTGACCAATGCACTAGCCACGTTTCAATCTTGCATGAACCATGTCTTCAACAAGCAATTAAGGAAGTGCCTCTTAGTATTCTTTGATGACTTGTTGATCTATAGAAGGACTTGGGAGGAGCATATTCAGCATGTAGAACAGATTCTGGCCATTATGGAAGGTCAATCCTTGTATGCAAAGGAATCCAAATGTGAATTTGGAATGACAGGGGTCCTCTATTTAGGACACATCATTTGGGTAAAGGGGGTGCAGGTACACCAAGAGAAGATCCAAGCTATACTTGACTCGCCCACACCTAGGACCCTCACAGAATTGAAGGGGTTTCTTGGCATCTGTTACTACTACAGGAGGTTTGTCAAAGGGTTCTCACAACTTTGTGCACCCTTAACCGATTTGACCAAGAAAGGAGAATTCAAATGGAGTTCAGAGGCACAGTTGACTTTTGACAAAATGAAAAAGGTAATGAGTACGTGCCCAGTCTTAGCTCTACCAGATTTCACACAACCCTTCACAGTGGAGTGTGATGCCTCCGAGGAGGGCATTGAAGCAGTGCTTACGCAGAAAAGGCACCCTATTGTCTATGAGAGCCGAAAACTAAGGGGTCCTGAGCTTCTTTATACCATCTATGACAAAGAGATGTTGACCATCATGCACGCATTGGCTAAGTTCAAGCAATACTTGGTAGGAGCGAAATTTGTGGTGAGGACAGATCACAGCAGTCTTAAGTACTTTTTGGATCAAAAGGACTTAAATGAGAGGCAGCAAAAGTGGGTTAGCAAGATACAGGCTTATGATTTTGACATTGAGTTCGTCAAGGGAAAGAATAATGCAGTGGCAGATGCATTATCCAGGAGGCCATCGGTTTATGCTATGACCGATATCTCAGTTGACTGGCAAGCCCACCTCTTAGTGGAATACTCAAAGAACCAATTTGCATGTCAATTAATGCATGGAGAGGTACAAGATGACAACTTCAGAATAATGGATGACATCATTTACTACAAGGGCCGAATTTTCTTGGTTCCTAAGTCAGCCTTTAAGGCCAAGGTACTACAAGCATGCCATGATTCACCTGTGGTAGGACATCAAGGATTTGTCAAAACATACCAACAGGTAAGGGAAAGATTTTCTTAGAAAGGGTTGAAGGAAGATGTGATGTGCCACATCAAGGAATGCACTACTTATCAGGTAAACAAGGATGAGCACACACATCCAGCAGGATTATTACAACCTCTACCCATCCCAGAGCACAAATGCGAAAGCATCTCTATGGGCTTCATCACAGGGTTGCCCAAAGCACAGGGTAAAGATTGTATTTTTGTAGTGGTGGACAGGTTAACTAAGTTTGCACACTTCTTCTCCATTGCCACAGACTTCAATGCAGTACAGGTCGCAGATTTTTTCTTCAGGGAGGTTTTCAGACTACATGGTTTACCCAAGACCATTGTGAGTGACAAGGACAGTCGATTCATGAGCACTTTTTGGCAAGAATTATTCAAGTTGGTTGGTACGGCCTTAACCCCTAGCACCAGTTACCATCCTCAAACTGATGGTCAGACAGAAATAGTCAACAAGTGGGTGGAAGGCTACCTCCGAAATTATGTATCAGGGCAGCAAAAAGCATGGGTTAGGTGGCTTCATTTGAGAGAATACTGCTACAACACCACTCATCATATGTCTATTGGTATGACTCCATTCAAAGCCTTGTACAGTTATGACCCTCTCTCCTTTGTAGAGATTGTCTTTGGTGACAGCAGCGCTCCTATGGTTCAGGATTGGATTCAGCAGAGTCAGGATATATTCAGAGAACTGAAGGACCACCTGCAAAGCGCACAGAATCAGCAAAAGGTCCAGGCAGACAGGCATCCATCAAAAGAAGTGGAGCAGAAAAGCTCCAACCCCGATTCTTTGGACCCTACAGGATCAACAGGAAGGCAAGGGTCATGGCATATGAGCTTGATCTTCCAAAGGGCAGCAAAATACACAATGGTTTCCATGTGTCATGCTTGAAGAGAGCCATAGTCCAACAAATCACTCCCATGGAGGAACTGCCACCCTTAGACGAAGAAGGGCAATTGATACTGATACTAGAAGAGATACTGGAGGTTCGTGAGAAGAATCTAAGGAGGAGGAGCATCAAGGAATACTTAGTCAAATGGAAGGTCTTACCCATTGAGAATGCTACTTGGGAGTGTGAACAGGTATTACAGGAAACAGGTTCAGAATTGCTTGTGGGCAAGCAATTTCTAGCAGGGGAGACTGTAATGTCCCCCAGCTCTTGATGAAGAGGGTTGGAGAGACTCGGTAGTCTAGTCATCCCCACTAGACTATAGGCTCATGCACTATGGGGAGAAGTCAGCGAAAAACCATCAACTAAACTCAACATTATAATATTAAGTTGACTTGGAAAAGAAAAGGTAACTCAATAAAAGAATAGAACATGTGAGGGTAAGCTAGGAGTTAACCCTAGGGGTTAACTAACTCAACAAAGAAACAGATTGGAGGTATAAAGGAAAGGAAGGGTGCACCTCTCACTTACCTTTGGATTATTATTGCATTATTCTTTTGGGCTCTAGAGCACAATAGTTTTGAGGGTTTTGAGAATACAAACCCTAGACAACAACTCGGTGGTGAAAGATCACACCTCTCTTGTTCCAAGCTTGGTTTCGGGGATGCAATAATCCACCCACACCATTCTACAATAGCTACAGGTACCATCATCCATCCAGGGCAGCAGCAGGAGGTAACCTTGAGGGTTTTCAGCAGGGGGGCGCATCATTGAGTGAAGGAAGTTTCGATCCAAGAGTTTGAGAAGGATTTTGGACTTTTGGACACTTGGGTTTTCTTTGCAGGGCCTTGATCATCATCGTTAGTGCAATTTGGGAGAGTTATACTTGCCATTTGATTTTATGAAGCATTGGCAAGAGTGGAGAGAAGGAGGGCGCTATTGGAAAGTAGATCTACTCAATTTGGAAGGGAAAAACTTCATATCTCAGCCAGAGACTTCACCAAGGGGTTAACCTTGCCCCGATCTATCATTCCTGAGAGTTTCAGAGTATTTGGAGGTCTCCATCAACAGGGCCGAATTATTGGGCCTCTGCAATCTTCAAGAGGGCACAGCTTAGTTGGGAGTTTCAGCATTTTGAGGAGCAAATCTTGGTATTTCAGCTTGAGACTTCAGGAGGGGTTTTTGCATGCCCCGATCTACCACTCCACAGAGTTTTGTGGCATTTGAGGGCCTCCAACAGCAGGGCCGAAATATTGGGTCTTCACAACTATCTAGGAGGGCGTAACTTCAGCCAAGGGGGTATGGACTTGACCCTGGAGGGAAAGAAGTTAATCTTGTATTGTTCTTCAACTTGTTATCCATCCTTTGGAGGCTTGTATCTTCATATCTTGAGCATTTTGTAGCAGCTCATATTCCAACTAGAGGATCTATCTGATCTTATTCCAGATCTGCAGTCTTATTGTATCAAGTTTCTCATATTATCTAAATAAAGGTCAGATTTGTGTTGTTTGATTCCATATCTGGTGTTTCTTGCTATCTCTTGTATTTTTGTATGATGCATATTCGGATCTATGTTCACATGATTGATAACTGAATACACAAACCCTAAAACGCAACTCCAAGAGAAAACCTACAAACACACATCCAAACAACAGTTAACAGAGAGCCGTTAGTGTTCCCAGCGAAAAAATTGGCTTGGGAACATTACATCGGGCAGGTGAGAATCTTTGACGACACTCACATTGCACGTATTGTTTTGGTGAAAACCCCTTGTATATTGAGTTGGGGCTTGGTCGGGGCTTCATAGCCACATGTTGGGGCTTCACACCCACATGGAGGAATAAACAATTCTAATTTAATGTTGAGTTTAGTGAAGGACTCCTTAAAGTAAGTTAAGGGCTTCTAAACTCACTTTGGACTCCTATAAAAGGAGAGACAATGTGAGGATCATTGTGACATTATGGAGTTCGCATCAGTGAGTGAGCACTTGTGCCAAGGAGATTGGGAGACAAAATTGTAGCAAAGGAAATTCTTCACTTTGGCAAATCTGGCCTAGGGTTTCTGACATTCTGTCTTCTTATTTTTCTGCCGACGAAGGACAACCGCACGTGTGGTACGGACAATCCGTACAGATGATGTCAACAATTCATACAGTCTATACAACTGACGTCAGCAGCCAGCAAGGTGACGTCAGCAGGGTATAGCACCAGGTTTGCAAGTTGGAAGGGTTTTTCCGGAATTTGCTAAAAGTTGTAATTTTTCTAGGATTGTTTTGTCCTCGGAAATTCTCAATCAGAAAATTTTACAGTACAATAATTTGTCTCTCATGTGTATGGATGATTTCTCTCTGATCTTTGTGTTTCCACAGCCATAATTTTCTATCATAATTTTAGTGTAGAATTATTCAGTGATAACATACCTAGTTAACTGTTTGAGGCACTTGGAAGTAATTCTCAGATCTGAAATTGTATGCAATGAATTTCCCTAGTTGAAAATTTGACAGTCTAAAGGGTCAGATTTACTCCAAAATGATAAAGTGTGCTTCAATGGAGAATTCGAGGCTAGGTTGATAGCAAAGAAGAATGTCTTAGGATCAAAATTCAATAGTTTTGCTCAAGTTTCAAAGGTTGAATAGAAGGAATGCCCGACTAATTTTGTTGTGGACAACGAGGAGTGTGGTGTTATAACTAGACAACAATTTTCTACTATGTGTGGCACTGAAGATGAAATCATTGCATTAAAAGTAAAAGAATAGATCATGGCAACTCCCAAAAATGAGATTTTTTATGGAATTGTGGGAAATAGATGGCAAATATGTTTCTTTGTTGGAAAGATTTTAAATCAGGATACTAGTTCTAATGAGAGGTTTGTACATACCTTCGGCAAGAAATTGAAGTCTACAAATGATTATGGAAGATAGACGAAAAATCTTCCATTGGATGCTAGGTTAACACAAATCAAGAAAAGTTGGGGTGGTAGGATGTTGATTTTGTAGCTTCGAGAGGTATTCCCACAAGAGGATGAGGTGTCAGGCATGTGAGAATCTTCGTTGGCACCAAATCACCCATTCGTTTAAGTGAAATCAGCCTTGGAATGAGGCTAGGACCCCATGGGAAAGTTGATGGGTTTTGTGGGCTTGTGTTGGGGTTTCACACCCACAAAAAGGAATAAAATATTCTAATTAATTGTTGAGTTTAGAAGCGGTGCCTAAACTCAATCAATAGACTCCTATATAAGGAGAGGAGAAATTGTGACAAATCTCATTGTGACAAGAGGGTCATGATAGAGTTGGCATAAGTGAGTCTGCACTTGTGTCAAGGAGCTTGGTGATTTTAGCAAGCAAATTTCTACAACTACGGAAAATATGGCCTAAGCATAAAGTACTCTCTATTTTTTGTTCTAGACAGGGAAAACACACCGCACATGTGGAGGAGAGAGGCAACCGCAGAAGGGAAGAAGGTCGCATGTGTGGTGCGGACCGTATAAGAGCATCGATACGGAATTTCAATACATGTACGCGGGTTGCAGTGGGAACAGTCGCATATGTATGCGTGTTGCTGTGGGAATAGTCGTGTATGTACGTGGGTTCCAGTAAGGACAGTCATATACGTCCGTACAGGGTTTATGGGCAGGAGCAGGTTCATACAGGCTTACGTCAGTAGGTCGTACAGCTGGTCAACAACAGATTTGTAAGTTGGGATTTATCTCGGGAATTTTGTTGATTTTGTGGTTGTAGACAAGACTGGTTTTGTCCTCATATTTGGTGATTTTTGTGACAATTGAGAGGGTTGGTTTTGCCCTCAGAATTTATGAATTTGGCAGAGTTACAAAACATAAATTTTGTGTCTCATATGTGTTGATAATTCATTTTTGATCTTGTTGTTTCCGCTGCTATATTTTCAGTCAATAATTTCAGTGTAAAATTGTTCAATGATAACAACTAGGGTTTACTGTTAGATCACTAGGAAACAATTTTCAGATCTGAAATTAGTCACATAGAGTTGCATGTGAAAATTGACATGGTATCAGAGTTGAGGCTTTGAAGAGAAGGGGATCCTCTTGAGACACTTTTTGCTGCAACACTAGAAGATTGTTGTTCTTGTTTTGGGCAGGTCACCATGGTGAACACATTCAAGATTGAGGACAGCTTGGAAGGGGCAACTAACTTCCAGGCTTGGAAGGCTAGGGTTCTCCTTCTATTGGAAGAAAATTACCTCAAGCAGTATGTTGAGGGTGTGGTTGCAAGTCCTACCAATCCAGAGTAATTGGCAGCTCACAAGAAGGAAGTGAAGGCCAAGTGGGTGTTGCTATAATCAGTAAGGATCACTTGATTCTTCACATTGTTGAGAAGACATCTGCCAAGAAAATGTGTGATGCTTTGGTAGGTCTATACCAAAATGGGAATACAAATAGGAAGTTGCATTTGAAGCATCAGCTTCAAGTTGTCAAGATGTCTAGTGAGGACACAGTAGTGAACTATCTTATGAATATTACACGGATCTGAGATCAGCCTGTGGCCATCAGTGATAAGGTGGAGGATGCTAAGTTGGTGAATGTAGCATTGAGAGGTCTTCCCAGGTCTTGGGAACCATTGGTGCAGGGGATTTGTGCATGAGAGAAATTACCAGACTTTGATAGACTATGAACTAATTGTATCTAGGAGGAGACTCGGTTAGTGTCCAGGGATGATTTGGATCACTTAGTGAAGAGTAGCAACGATGAGAACCAGGCCCTTGCAGCCCGCACTAGGAAGGGAAAAAGAGATTCTCCTGGCAAAAGGGCTTCTACTGAGAGAGAAGCATCTCAAGAACCGAGACGAAAGAAGGATCTTAGTAAGATCAAATGTTTTGAGTGTCATGACTATGGTCACTATGCTTCACGATGTCCACACTGGAAGGAAACGGGAAGAAGGCAACAAGCATAAAAAACAGAGGTTGATGAGGTGGCAGTTAGGTTTCAGAGGGAGATCTTGTTGGTTTCAGCCCTTTCATGTACAGTTTCCAGTAGGGGGACTTGGTTGGTGGATAATGGAGCATCTTGTCAGATGACAGAAGTGTTAGAATAATAGGTGTGCTCGTTTCTCCATAGACAATAAGCAATATTGTCACCCAACCATAGGTCGAAGCCACCCCCGAGCACCTTAACCTTGACAGATAGAATAATTTCGGAAGCAAACCGTAGAACCCATAGCCAACCAAGGTAGCGCACTTCTCTCCAAAGCTAGCGTACCAAGCAGAGAGTCCAAACCATAACCAAGGCAGAAAGTCCAAACCATAACCAAAGACCAAGTCACTACTGCAACAGCTGCAACTCTCCTCTAGTCATGCGCACCACTTGTCCTTATGCAATTTTGAGAGTGAGTGTGTCAAATGAGCTTTAGCGCCCTCTTATTTATAGTCCTCCAAGTGACCTAACTGGGCCAACTTCTACTTCTGGAGGATAATAATTTAATATAAATTATTATCTTGAGTTGACTTGTCTTCTAAGGTTATTTCCGAACCTTCTAGGGTTTCTCTTACTTCCCGAAATATTCTAGACTTGTCAAAAGTAACATGTAGAGGTTAATACCTCCGCAGCTACCATAATATCAACACTCCCTCCTAGCTAGGGAGGTATTAAAGGCAATGGTCTTGAGCACAAACAGACCATTCAACCGGTAGCATCATCATAGCCGCACAGGCTATCTCATGATCACGTAGATCAACTTACGAGAAACATCCCCACTATTAGCATTATCTGATAGCATCAATTGCATCATCTCTCGAGGCCATACTCCATCCGAGTAATCGGGCATGATGTTGAATAAGTCACTCACTCAACAGGGTGATACAAGAACCATTCTTCTAAACCAAACATGCGTCCTCGAAGAATAATTTTCCTAAAAAATGCTGAAAGCCACCCTATGGGCTACAAAGACCATTCCAACAGGAATGTCAGTCTCAAAATATTTTCTAATCAGGTCATATGTCCATAGAGATCAATCTCTACCCATATGCCTTAGAAAATATTGGTCCCGTATCAACCACCTTAATCGGGAATCATGTCCTTAGGAGGCGGACTATTCAACATGATCGGGCCAATAACTGTGCCTCAGGAAAACTACCAGTCCATGATACGTTAGCAATTTGTCAACCTACACCATTCTCCAAGGGGAGAATGTCTGTCCACCAGAATTTCGTTCTTCCAGGACCATTCTCTACCTGGAGAATGTCTGTCCATCAACACACTAACTATCCATCTAGATGGCAATCATCTCCAACACTAGTGGTAGTCCCCATGGTAATTAGATAGTAGTATACAGCTTCTACAATGCCATCCAATAGAACACAACTGTGTCTATTCATAGTAGTATACAACTATTATCCAGTGGTACACAACCACTCCTAGTAGGACACGACTACTAGCTAGTGACACATAGTCACTACGAGTGGATCACATCCACCACAGTAGCATACAACTACTATCCAGAGACATACAATCTCCACAACAATCATATCATCTGATATCAACCTGCATCAACAATGTCATGATATAAACTGAGTCATCTGGGCCATTCTTCCACTCACATCTGTGAGATCTGGAAGAGCATCTGCCTGAAATATCCTTGATCCAGCTGATCTGAAAATCTACTACGGATCTAGTGTTCTGTCTCATAGATCTGATACTCTAGGGGTTTATGGATACGTTTTATTTTCAGATATGATACTCTGGGGGTTTCTGGATGCGTTTTAGTTATGTGCTTGAGATGTTTTGCGGTTGTTGCATGTGCATGTTATACATTATGGTTTAAACAGTCGTATATATGATGCATGCGGAAATAAGGAACATCAACCGCCCAATAAGATGTATTATGAGATTCAAGCATGAAAATACAATGAAATACTGGAAATGTAGAAGATAGTCATCAATTCGATCTCATGTGTTGGAGCCGCCTTTTTTCAACAGGTTTAAATATATTTTGTTAAATCAAATGTTGGTTTTGGAGTTATTTTTCACTTCGTGACATTTACATACTGAAAATCTCAGTAGTCTCGACATGCGAATTAGAAAAGGATGTTATGTTTCATAAGTTACCGCTTTTTATCGTTAAACGAAAGATTTTTTTTACTTTTTAGTACCTCAGAATATGTCTCTTCGGGAGTTACAAGTCACAAGATTTACAAGCCCCGATGTGCGAGGTCGCGAAAATTTTTAAAAAGCTTACCTCGGGTGAAAGCCGAGAGTAAAAATCTTTTGCTATCGGGATTTCGCGTCTCGGTGTTCACTCTCTCCTAAAACATTACCATCACAACTCCGAAAGACGAAGCCGTGAGACTTTCACATAAGTAACCTGGGTTAGTGTCCAGAGTGTTTAGTTTTGACCATGGTTAAAGTCTCTTGGGATTTCGCAACTCTGCATACGTTCCTCCCGGAAACTATACCTTCGAAACCCCGAATGGAAAAATCGCGATGTTGCTCAAACGTAATTAATTAAAACACTTAATCTGGTTTACCTTCTGGTTTAAATAAATCACATCATAGTGATCTCGGGATTTCGCGACTCGGCTAGCGCTCCTCCCGGAAACTATACCCTTGAAGCCCCGAGCCGTGAAGTCGCAGTATAAATCAAAACATGATTAATTAGACACTTAATCTTGGTTACGTCCTCGCTTAACTAAATCTAATCATCACGGTCTCGGGTTTTAGAGGCTCGAAAGGTTAGAGTGAAAACTCTCGATACGGCGAACACCGAAAGGTTGATTAGAGTTTAATTAAGCTTAATCAAAAAAGCTAAGCCAGCTTAATCAATGTTCAATACAAATAATAATATGCATAGTCTACAAGGTAATTTTAAATTTTCCTTGCGCCAACTTGTGTCACGAACCGTCGAAATTTATGGCATTAATTGGAAATGAGGCAAAACGACAAATAAGGATAGGGTCTTTATTGCTAAAGCTGTCCCTAAATATGATTTAACCGTTCTGTTCATAAAGACACCAAATTTTTTAAATGATCGAAGATATAGATCTTTTTCCTTTATGTTCTATTCACAAAGCTCATTTCTATCCCGTGCAGATAAGTTTTTTCAACAAACTGATCTCTGTATGTATCCGCATTTTTATTACAGGAGAGCTAAGTCACAATCTTCTGTCATGGCCCCGCGAAAAGCATCCAAGGCAAGTGCTGAGATTTCGGGACAAAGCTCCGATAATGTTTCGGATACTTCACCTCGAAGCATTGATTCCGTACGAACTTGGTCATACATCCCAGAGGTTTTGCAATCAGATTTGGTGAACTGCTCGAACGATTCCAGTGACAACGAGAAAGACGACTTGACTACCAAATACAAGATCATCGTCCACGCAGAGATCCACAAAGTAGCGGCCAGGCCACGCCTTCTGCCTTACAATGACATGATCTGATGCGCGCTAGATCATGTAGACATCCCTACCAGAACCATCATCAGCGAGCAGAACGTGACTGTTGGGACTTTTAGACCAGAAAACTTACAAACGATGTACAAGTTACCACCCACGTCGGACTTCACATATAATGCAGAGTTTCTAGAGGGTTTTAAACAAAAGGAATGCGAGCAATACGCGAAAAGCTTATCTGATTTGATCAAGGATTGGGTCTCACATCCAGCGAAGTTCAGAGAAGATAGCAACAGAGTTTATTCCATATCTTCTTTAGAACCACAGTTCAAATACATAGCAATGATGACCTGTAGATTGTACGGGAGGGAAGACACCACGCATTTCTTCCTCCCATGGGTGCCTCTGATACATACAGTAGCAGAAGGCTATTCTTTCGACTGGGCCAAATTGTTGTCAGATAGTTTGACTAGTCGGATTATAGAATATCGGACGCAGAGGACAAGCGGGAAAGCCACCTCATTTTTTATGTTTGCATACATCATGGACGCCATCTGTTCCATGACACCTTTTCCCTTAATGAGTTGGAGCTGGGCTCCATCGGAGACTGAACCTATCCATGTCTATCATTCTAAGCTTTGGGAGGATAAGGCCTCAGATTTTATATATGAAATCTTCAATTGGGTAATGGTACCGATGCATGTCGCCATCTTCGGTAATCCATCGCCCCGGATCTCAGATAGCATTACGGCCAATTTGAGCAGGGTGGCCGACTGGTACATGGAGGAAGAGTTTTCATACCTAAGGGTTTTCGGCGCTTCTGTCCCTCTACATGCTCTACCATTATTTATACCCGATAGGTTGGCCTGTCGCGAGATCGCCATGCAAACCGTGATTGGTGGCATAAGTAAAGAGCTGAAGGGGTTTTCAAAGAAGGTATGGCCACCTTTCCCCATTCATTTAAACACCTATTCTTTATTATATTTCGGGCATGCAAAGGCCAAGGCAGCAGCCTTAGAAGATATAAAATTAGTCGATATTGAATTCAAGAAACACAACCCACAGAGGGTCGTGAGTAATCACTTAGCTAGTTGTGGCCTTAAAAGGTTTGAGCACGAGAATTTGCCTCGGATATAAGCCCTGTCACCCGAAGGGAGAGGTGAGGTTTTCAAGTTCCAAGAACATAGGCGGAGCTGCCTTCCCCCAGAATTACGGGGTGAGAATCCAACGACCCTAGAGGTGCAGAAAACAAAGGCCGAAGGCTCCAAAGATTCAGCACCCGACCAAGAAGAACAACAGGATAAAGAAGAGCAAGCTGGGGGCCCGAAACAGGAAGTCGAGGCTTCCGATCCTCCAAGCGAGCCAACTTCAGTCATTACTCCAGGGAAATCATCTAAACAGGTCAGTAATCCCATTGTTTCTATTACTCCCCTGCAGTCGACAAAGGGAATACCAGACGCAGGTTGGATTTTTGGTGAAGAATTAGCACCCATATCAGTGGAAGAGGTACCTCCGAATGAATTCTTCTTCGATAAGAGGAGGAAGGTTGTCGTGAGACAAGAAATCTACCAAGAGGCAAGTACTGTATCCAAGAAATTTAAAATTATAACCGATGGAAGAACCATGAAGAAAGAAGAATTTGCAACCCAAATAGTAGGAACATTGGGTGCTTTCTCTACGGCAAACCAATATTCGATCGAGACCTTAAAAGATCACCTGAAGCGAAAAAATCGTCTAATCAAAACATTAGAGGCAAAACTAGCTACAGCAGAGGCGGCTGCCAAAGATCAGGCGAATGCAACTTTGGAACAAGCTAGAATAGATGATCAAAATGAAATCGAGCGGCTCAAAGCTGATCTCGAACAGTCACAGCTGATGGTTCAGACAAGTCAGATACAGATAGTCCAGCAACGAGAATTGATAGAGCAGCTTCAGGCCAAATTAGAGTTAGCCGAAAGCCAGGTAATTGATATCGAGATATTTCAATCCCAAGCAATAGAAATCAGAAAAAGGTTATCGGCGACGCAGCAAAGTCTACTTGTTAAAGTAGAAACGATTCAAAGTAGTTGCCAACTCATTGATCGAATATTGGAGAACCTCTCTCTTAGAGAAAGGGAAGTCGGGGCGGCTCGGGTTACGTTCCAGGAGGCTATTATAGCCACGACGAGAAAGGAAATAAGCAGTAGTTCCAGTTTCCCCATCTCAGAGCAGACCAGGGAAAATATCTTGTTGAAAGAATGGGAGCGAAATATATCTGAAGGCAGACAATAAGCTAAGGAGATAAGAAAATCTTGTGAAGAAACTTTCGGTTTGTTAGATGGGATGTGGTTGGGTTCTGATGGTGAAAGTAGCATTGAGATACTGGGTTGGATCAATACAACCAAATATCTGCTAAATATCAAGGAAAGTGAAGAAAGAGAATTAGCCGAAATTTCACAAATAACCCAGACAGACATAGTTCAAATAGATAAATGGCTAATTAAACCAAGTATATTATTATGTTCTATCAGCGCCAAAGACCAGCAGGTGGAAGGAAGGTTGCCACAATTGGTGAAAGACTGTTATATTTTTTAGGCCAATAACCAAGCAGAATCTTCTAAGCTGATATCACAGTTGGTAGAGAAGTGCATCATTTGCACGGAGCAGGCAAAGAGGCAGGTTTTCGGTACCAAATGAGGACAAAGATAAAGAAACGAAACGTTTTAACTCCTTTGATTGTAACCGAAAACCTCTGGAACAATTGAGATTCCAACATATAAAATCTGTATAAATATACATTTTGTAGAAGGAAACCAAGATGGACCTTTTTGGTCGATTGTAATAGAGGCTATCTTCTTTTTGAATTAATACAAAGCAATCTGGAAAATCCTGATTCTGTCACGACTGTGCTATGAGTTTGTTCTCTTTGTTATTCATATTCAATTTTATTTCGCTTATATACATCTGATGAATGTTGCACTGCAATTTAGTAAAACTTCTATTGTGGTGGTTAAATTCTATTCATTTATATCGTTAACAGTTATTCCTCTGTATTGGCTAACAGCAGATACAAGACCTGTGAACCTTTAAGTGGTCATATTTTATACTTTGTCAAATTCCTTCTTAGTCTATTTTCTTCCTCTGTTTAAGGAGTGAGATTCTCCCTTGATAGGAGCCTTACTTTATAAACAGCTAAATGTTTTTCTCATATTTCACACTTTTTATTTCAAATATAACACAGTTACGGAAAAAGGCCTTTGGTTTGCATTTTGTTCTTAACATTAATTTCAAAGTTCTCTTTATAAGATCAAATTGATACAGCATAAAAAACCTTCAGATTTCTTTTAAATTTTTTTGTTCCTCTATGATTGTCCCCGTTGTAAGACAACCTAATATTGAACCCGGTTTATCGGACCAAACCCACATTGCTTTAAATCTTTTTTATACTATACTTAAAACGGCCACCACTCGGGTAGAACTCGAATGTTCATGGGTTGCAATAGAACGGGATATAAACATCCAGGAACAGTTGGAAGCTAGACAGCAACAACCTAGAAATCAAGCATAGCTTCCTTTCCTGAAGTTATACTATCCTCCCTTTTTACACCTTACTAACTTTCGGATGCCTAGACACTGTACTTTTTAAAGCCTTAAGTACAGACTTTGGAACAATATCATGGATCGTCACTGGAATACAAGCAAATAACATAAATACCTGTGATCAAAAGATGAAGTTAGATATGATGCATGCACGAATAGATCAGCAAAATCGGCGGTTCCAGAGAAGCACAGTAACCGCTACAAACTGGAAAACTCCTCTAGAAGGCTATACCTATCGGAATGCGCTGGAAACTATCCCAATAGAAGCGCCCTGGCCTCTACACTGATCCTAGTGACTGTCCAATGGCAGATTTGTCCTCAGATGCTCCGGATCTCGTCCCCTGGGGGTCTGCACACCACCTGGGCTCTTTGGACGCGTCTAAATGATTCCACCAACCGAATCGGCTGATATAGGACTCAAAACGTTCGCCCCGACAAATGCGGAACTGGGTCGGAAGGGTTTCCCCAGATCTTCTCTGATGTTCCGTCTATAACCCCAACTGTCCTTCCAAAAGAGTTGCACCCTAAATCGCTGAATGATGCGCTCGGAAGGATTCCACTGTCTGAATCCGATTGGAAGTGTCTCAACTTATGCGCCCTGGTTGGATCTCAACTGGGTCAGAAGGAAACTGCAATCCGAGCTTTGATCTCATGCAGCTACACAATCCCTCTATCTGACCTTGCGCCCTCACTGGTTGAGTTGCGCAACAATGCAAACTAGATACTCCTGAATAGCACGGTGAAATACCTGGCTGGTATCTCCGATGGGCTAGGGTGTGTCTCTCAACACCGAAACCTATCAATGGTGGTGGTTTCCTCCAAAAATCCACAAAACAGTAGAAGTTGAATGTCTTCCTCCTCTGGGAACTCTCAACATCAAATCATAACAATGCATAATGAGGAATTCGGTCGAATTCCTCCCTTTGTACTCTTCCCGATCTAATTCACCATTGACCTCACTTAAGCTAGGTGCTTTTCCTCCTAAGGTGAGTTATTATTTAATTAAGTCCCCCTTTAGCACCTTTTCGTTCTAATTCTTCATTTACTTAGGCTTAAGTGACTTTTCCTATGCTTTTTGGCTTAATTCATCGTTTAGCCACCAAATCACCCTTAATTCTCCCTTTGTTCGCTGTTTGTGCCTGACTATAGCCTACAGGAACACATAGACTACTAAGTCACTCCCTGCTGGCCTACTCTTGGGAACGGGACATCACAGTCCTCCCTTCCTGAGATTGCTTGTCCTCAAGCAACATCAATCCTGGGTGTTGCAAAATATGCTCTTCCTCCCATGTGGCATCCTCCACTAGAAGACCCCTCCATCTAACCAAGCACTCCCTGATGACCCTGCTCCTCAACCTGTGCTATCTCTGCTCTAGTACCTCCTCCGGCACTAGCTCCAACTGGCCCTCCTCATCCAAGGGTGGCAACTCCTCTGAAATGCTAATCTGTTGTCCCACGGCCTTTTTAAGGCAAGAGACGTGAAAGAAGGTATGAATCTTGCTACCCTCCGGTAGCTCTAGCTCGTATGCCACCTCACCGATCCTCCTGATGACTCTGTATGGCCCATAAAACTTTGGCTTCAACTTCTCTGCTCCACTCCTCTTCAAGGAGGACTGTCTATATGGTTGTAATCGCAGAAAAACCAAAACCCCTAGCTCAAAACTGTGCTCAACTCTCTGTTGGTTTGCATAGATCTTCTGCTGGTTCTGAGCCGTCTGCAAGTTCTCCCTCATTGCCTGCAGAATCCTCTGACTCTCCTCCACCCAGTCTTTGGCCATTGGGACCCTGCTCTCCCAAACACAGTCTCCATAAAGGAGGGTGCATCGTATCCATACAACGCCTTGAACGGTGACATCCTGATAGACATATACTAAGTTGTGTTGTAGCAATGCTCACCCATTTGTAACCATCTCACCCATGTGCGTTGCTGCCCCCCCACATAGCTCCTCAGATACCCCTCTACCCAATTGTTGACGATCTCTGTCTGTCCATCTGTCTGTGGGTGGTAGTTGGTACTTGTAGCTAGCTCTGTGCCTGTCAACCTGAAAAGCTCCTGCCAAAATGGGTTGATGAAGCGCTCATCTCTGTCACTGACTATCTGCTTGGGTAAACCATGCAACCGGAATACCTCCCTAAAAACAACTCTTCTATCTGTATGGCCTTGTAGTCCGTGGGTATGGCGAAGAAATGTTCAAATTTGGTCAGCCTGTCGACCACCACAAATATATAGTCTCTGCCCTGCACTCGAGGAAGGCCTATGATGAAATCCATAGAAATGTTCTCCCATTTTTGCTCTGGAATGGGAAGAGGTTGTAGCAACCCTGCAGGGTGTGTCTACTCGACTTGTTCTGCTAACAAGTCGTGCACTCCCGGATGTGTTTCAGCACATCATCCTTGAGACCTTTCCATGAGAATCTCTCCTTGATCTGCCTATACGTTTTGAAGTACCCCTGATGCCCTGTTGTAGGCGAATCATGACACACCTTCAGAATTTTCCCCTTTCAGGGTAGATTCTGGAACCAAGTAGATTCGGTCCTTGTAGAAAATGATGTCATCAAGAACCTGGTATCTATCATCAACCACCTGTCCATCCATCACCTCACAAGCAAATTTGTTTTTGGAGTACTCCACCAACAAATGAGCTTTCCAATCTGTACAAGCATCCATCATCGAACACCCTGCTGGCCTCCTAGACAAGGCATCTGCTACGATATTCTTTTTTCCCTTGACATACTCAATGTCAAAGTCAAAAGCTTGGATCTTTGAGACCCACTTTTGTTGTCTCTCACTGAGGTCTTTCTGATCTAGGAAATACTTGAGACTGTTATGATCAGTCTTCACTACAAATATGCTCCCTACCAGATACTGCCTGAATTTGGTTAAGGCATGCATGATTGCTAGAATTTCCTTGTCATAAATAGGATAGAGTCTCTCAGACTCGTTGAGCTTTCTGCTCTCAAACACAATGGGGTGCCCCCCCTGCATCAAAACTGCTCCAATCCCCACCCCTGATGCGTCGCACTCTAAGACAAACGGCTGAGAGAAGTCTGGAAGGGCTAGAACAAGGCGTGTGTTCATAACCTCCTTCATTTTATCAAATGTCTGTTGTGACTCCTCTATCCAATGAAAAGCACCCTTCTTGGTCAAATCTGTGAGTGTTGCTCCCAACTGTGAAAAGCCCTTGACGAACCGCCTGTAGTAACTGCATAACCCAAAGAATCCCTTCAACTCTGTGAGGTTCTTGGGTGTTGGCCAATCCAGAATGGCCCTGATCTTTTCCTGATGAACCTGTACTCCTTGCCCACTGATGACATGCCCCAAGTAAAGTAGTTCTCCCATGCCAAACTCACATTTGAATTCCTTGGCATATAATGACTGTGCCTGCATAATGCTCAAGACCTCCTCCAAATGTGTCAAATGTTCATCCCACGTCCTGTTGTATATCAATATATCATCGAAGAACACCAAAAGGTAGTTCCTCAACTGTCCTCTGAAGATGTGGTTCATGAAAGACTAGAAAGTGGTCGGTGCATTGGTCAACCCAAATGGCATGACCAAGAACTCAAAATGTCTGAAGTGGCATCTGAATGCGGTCTTCTCTATATCCTGCTCCCTTCCTGATGTTGATCTTATGATACTTGGATCGCAAATCGATCTTGGTGAAGAAAACGGCCACGTGCAACTCATCCATCAACTCATCTATGCGCGGAATGGGGTACCTATTCTTTATCGTTTTCTTGTTGAGAGCTCTGTAATCAATGCACATCCGCAATGTGCTATCCTTCTTCAGTACCAAAACGACTGAAGAGGCAAAACGACTCGTGTTGGGCCTGATGTGCCCCATCGCAAGGAATTCTTTGATTGCTTTCTCAATCTCGTCCTTGAACCTCTTGGGATGCCTATAAGGCGCAGTGATCACTGGTGTAGCCCCTGCCTCCAGCTCGATCGTGTGCTCAAATCCTCTACCTGGTGGTATCGACCCAATCACTGGCTCATATTGGCTCAGAAGCTCTCTGATCTGTGGATGGTACTGTTCTCTGCCCTCTTAATCCTTCTGTGTGGTGATCAAACACTCTGCTACATAGGCCACATCACCGTGACGAAAGATCCTCTTCATCAATTTTGTCGATACTGCTCGTGGTGCTCCTGTAGACATGCCTCTTAGTACCACTCTCGATCCACTAGCGTCTTTGAAGCTCATGGTCAACGTTTGATAGTTGAACCCAATCTCCCCTAATGAATATAACAACTGTACCCCCAATACTGCATCTGTATCTGACAGGTCAACTACATAGAAAGTGTCTGTCAAGGTGTAGTTGCCTAGTTTGACCTCTAGGTCTGGGATCATGTCCAAACATGTCATCATGTATCCATCTGCCACTGCCACGTGGAATCCCTCAAACTCCTCAGTGTGTAACCCCCTCCTGGCTACTAAGGATGCATATATGAAATTGTGGGTGGCCCCACCATCAACTAAAGCGGTCATGCATTGCCCCTGTACAAGGCCCTTGAGCCTGAGAGTGTTGTACCTGGGTACTATTGAAAGGGTGGCTATGGTTCCCCCTTTCACCACTCTACGAGGTTTTGTCTCCTCCTTGGGTTGTGTCCCTACTGGTATCTCAGGTTTTTTCGGCTGTTGCTCTAGCTCATGAGTGGTCTCATCCTCTGAATCATTGTTTTCCCGTGCCCCGATATCCTCGTCCTCCTCCTCACTACCTGATTCCACTTCAATGTAGTGGATTTGCCCCTTTCCCGTGCATTTATGCCCTGGGACCCAAGGGTTTGGAAAAGGGTTTAGTTTTTGGCACTTAGTCCGCCAAATCTCTAGTGCGTAGGATGGCATCCTACAAGGTGTGAGGCCGGTATGTCTTCACCCATCCTCTCAAGGGTTCTGTGTGCCCTTCTGTGAATAACATGATCAATCGAGGCTCGGATATATATGTCACTGCCACTGCTACCCATTGAAACTCTGAGATGAATGCCTCTGTTGTGCCATTTTGTCTCAACTGGGCTAAATCTCTAAAATGGATCTCTGGATGCCTCCTGTCAAATCTGTCCATGAGTCTCTCTATGAACTCCATGTAGGAGGTGATGCGACTGTGGCCCAATGTCACCAATCCATGATACCACCACTCGTGTGCCTCACCCTCCAAGTGTAAGGTAGCGAAACTGATGACCTCTGTCTCGATCATCTGGTTGAGCTTGTAGTAGGTGTCTAGCTTCTGTACCCAAGCTCTAGCAGTGCATTTGGACAATCCGTCGAAAGAAGGTATGGTGAGTTTACCAACTTTTCGGATGAAATCAATGCTATGTCCCTGTTGCTGTTGCGGCCCTCCTCTCTATGGCTCTCCGAGGCGGTTCCTGCGTCTGAGTCCACAATACTCGACAAGGGTCATGTCCTGATGGAAGTCACGGCCTAACGCTGCATACTCCCTCCGATACTCTGCAATGTCCTCTGCATGAGTGGGCGGTCTCTGTGCTATCGTCAGTTGTGTTGCTATCGAGGGGTTCCCTCTGAAAACTGGGAAACAAAGGTCGAGGAATCCTACTCGCAGAGGTGTATGTGTGAGTGGGTGACTAGGGTCTACTGCCTCTCCCTGAGTTCCCCTGTGTTGCATGTGGGGTTTGTGTGCCCGGGGTGCCCACCATAACCAATCTATCAGCCACCTATGCCAAGGACTGAGACATGGTCCGTTGACTAGCTAACATATCACTAATAACCTGCATGAAGGTTGCCTCTGGTTCCATGGGGGGCTTACCACTGCCCTATGGTCGCTCATATCTGTCTCCTAGCATCTTCTCTGCCTCAAGCTCTGCTCTTCTCTCTGCTTCTCTGTGTGCCTCTTCCTCTTCCTCTGAGCCGGGAGGGAAAGGAGGAAAGTCAGGCCTAGGCCTTATTTCCTTGCACCTGTTGTAAGTGACTTATTCGTCACCTACGTGCTCACGACCATCTGGGTCTTCTGCTATACTCATCATCTTTAGTCACAAGCTGCCAGGACTAAAGCTCTGATACTACTGAAATATCCATGATCCAGCTGATCTGAATATCTACTACGGATCTACTGTTATGTCTCACAGATCTGATACTCTGGGGGATTCTGGATGCGTTTTATCTTCAGATCTGATACTCTGGGGGGTTTTTGGATGCGTTTTAGTTATGTGCTTGAGATGTTTTGTGGTTATTGCATGTGCATGTTATACATTATGGTTTACACAGTCATATATATGATGCATGCAGAAATTAGGAACATCAACCGCCCAATAATATGTATTATGAGATTCAAGCATGAAAATACAATGAAATACTGGAAATGTATACGATAGTCATCAGTTAGATCTCATGGATCGTCACTAGAATACAAGCAAATAACATAAAATACTCGTGATCACAAGATCAAGGCAGATCTGATGCATGCAAGGATAGATCGGCAAAAAAGACGGTTCTGGAGAAGCACGGTAACCACTACAAACTAGAAAACTCGTCCAGAAGGCTATACCCGTCGAAATGAGCTGGAAACTGTCCCAATAGAAGCGCCCTATCCTCTAGACTGATCCGGGTGACTATCGGATGGCAGATTTGTCTTCAGATGCTCTGGATCTTGTCCCCTGAGGGTTTGTGCACCTCCTAGGCTCTCTCGATGCGTCTATATGATTCCACCAACGGAATTGGCTGATATAGGACTCAAAACGTTCGCCCCGACAAATGTGGAACTCAGTCGGAAGGGTTTCCCCAGATCTACTCTGATGCTCCGTCTATAACCCCAACTGTCCTTCCAAAAGAGCTACGCCCTAAATGGCTGAATGATGCGCTCGGAAGGATTCCACCGTCCGAATCTGATGGGAAGTGTCTGCGCCCTGGCTGGATCTCAACTGGGTCAGAAGGAAACTACAATCCGAGCTTTGATCTCATGCAGCTACACAACCCCTCTATCTGACCTTGCGCCCTCATTGGTTGAGCTGCGCAACAATGCAAACTGGATAATCCTGAATAGCACGGTGAAATACCTGGATGGTATCTTCGATGGGCTAGGGTGTGTAATTAATTAATTAAGTCCCCCTTTAGCACTTTTTCACTCTAATTCTTCGTTGACTTAGGCTTAAGTGACTTTTCCTATGCTTTTTGGCTTAATTCATCGTTTAGCCACCAATTCACCCTTATTTCTCCCTTTGTTCCCTGTTTGTGCCTAACTATAGTCTACGGGAACACATAGACTACTAAGTCACACCCTACTGGCCTACTCCTGGGAACGGGACATCACACTGCCCTCGGAAAGTTAGGCATTGAGATGAACAAAGTTCGCTCACACAAGAATTATCCAAAATATCTGGAATATAGTAACCAAATCCATATGGACAAATATATATGTAATAAGAATGAATAATAAGATATAGATGATAGATATGATTACAATTGAGAAAGAGGGCTTGTTTATATACCCACGCAGGGGTGCCCTTTACCAATAGTCATGTCCTTTGAGACATGACCTTTCATTATTAATAATTAGTATTTATTAATTATTATGTTATGAATATCTATGATATAT
>ML809358.1:114838-128811 GCA_009831015.1 Picea engelmannii
AGACAATATGCTATCTTGACAAAAGGTTAGGTTAGAGGATAAGCTCTATGATCAACTTTTAATCCTTCTAATGATTTGATCATAGCTTCAACATGAAACACTGATCAAGATAATTTCATAACAAATAGATGCATATTAGAATATTCACACCTGGGTTGCATCATTCCTCTGAATGTGTTGGATCTTGAGATCCTTCCGGATCTATGGCAAGAGATCCCTTCTCCTGCAAATACTCTTTAGGGTTTAACCATTAAACATATGTAAGTACATACCTCTGATGACATTTGCAGGTAGTGGCTCCATCTAGTAGCAGCGGTAATCATTACCAACTCTTAAGAAAACTTCAAGGGTGATTGCAACTGGTCTTACGACTGCAACTGCAACTGGTACTGCAACTGCAATTGGTTCTAAGACTGCAACTGCAACTGCAACTGGTACTGCAACTGCAACATAGGGTTTTATGAGGAAACCCTAATTTTTCAAACTTTGAATTTTGAAATTCTGATCCAGGGGATAGATGCACTGAGCTGAAGCGAGTTAGCTGGTGCAGTCGGAATTTCGAAAATCCAACTTTTACTCCTTCAAATCTGATTTGAGGATTTCTGGACTGGTGCTTCAAGTTTTCTGGTACTTCTGGTACTCTGGTACTTTGTGAAACTAGGGTTTCACTTTGCGGAAGATCCAGCCACTGAAAAGGTGCGCTCTAGGTGCCAAATTGATCCTTGGGGGAGGGCGCAATTTTCTAGGTGGTTAGGGAGCTGAAAAGATTCACTTTTGCAAAACCCTAATTTTTGGGTATGATAACAATGACGTTTTTCCTCTTGCAAAATATGCTTCCTTTAGGTTGGCTCTGATACCATGTTAATGTTTATGCCATTATTATAGTTCTTTGCTTTTCAATAGATAAGAGCAACATAAGAACAAGATCACTGAGAAATACACATTCACAAGAGACACAGCATTTATCCTGGGAAACCCTCTAGGGGAAGAAAACCCAGCAAAAACTTCCTTATCATAAATTGTCAATACAATGTTCAAGAGATAACTCAAACCAATACAGATAGTCCTCTCCAAGAGATGTGTCACTCTTCTCCCTCTCTCCAACTGGTAATTGCAACTTGCCTCATAAGAGAATGAGCAAGTGAGTTGTGTTCAAATGAGGCGCTAGCCTCCTTTATTTATACAAGTTCTGGCATGTGTGAAGTGTCTCTACACTGGCAGGGCCGACTTCTCACTCTGGGTGGGTAAACCCACCTTTAATTTAATTCTGGGTCTCAATAATAACTGTTGGGGCCGACTTCTTATTCTGCCTATTATAATTGTCTGTTGACCAATCCACAAAAGGGGATTTGGTCCTATTACAATAACCGACATGATTAATCCACAATGGGGATCAATCCTAGTAATAAAATAACAATAATAATAAGAATGCTCTTCGCAGTTACATTATTTCAACAAATACCTCAATACATGTTTCCCTGCTATCCAGCAAGTCTGTCTCAGCTGACTCATGAACTGATCGAGTACGTTCACTGCATAGCATATATCAGGTCTGGTTTTAACCAGATACATCAATGATCCAATCAATTGTTGGTAGAGATGTGGATCAATCTCGCCTGAATCAGTAGAAGCCTCGTTCATTTTCTTCAGATCCATCACCATCGGTGTAGGCATGGATTTGCAGTCTGTCATACCGAATTTCTTCAATATCTCCACTGTATATTTTCTTTGACTCGGAAAAATCTCATCAGTCCTTCGTCATACTTCTAGTCCCAAGAAGTAGTGCATCATACACAGATCCTTCATCTCGAATTCAGAAGTCAATGCACGCTTGCATTCAACAATAAGACTGTCTGAACCAGTGAGGAATAAATCATCAACATACAGGACCAAAATCAGGCACTTGTCTCCAACAATATGATAATATAGGTTTGGATCAACAACACTCTTGTTGAAGCCCAAACTCATCAGGAATCCATCAATCTTCTCGTACCAAGCACGAGGTGCCTGCTTTAGTCCATACAGGGCTTTCTTCAATCTGCACACATGAGGCTTTTGCTCATGTATCACCAATCCTTATGGCTACTCGATGTAAACGTCTTCCTCAATCTCACCATTGAGAAAGGTTATCTTTACATTCATCTGATGTAGTCTCCAACCAATGAATGCAGCTAGGGCAATGATCGTACAGATGGAAGTGTATCGGGCTACTGGAGAAAATGTTTCCTCATAATCAATTCCCTCCACCTGAGAGAATCCTCTGGCCACAAATCTCTCTTTGTACTTCTCAACACTTCCATCAGTTGCATGCTTGATCTTATAGATCCACTTGAACGTCACTACAAACTTCCCTTCTACTCTTGGAACAATATCCCACACATCATTCTTCATGATGGATTGATACTCTTCTATCATGGCATCTTGCCATACCTGTTGTCTTGCTTCTTCTCCATGACAAGAAGGCTCAGTATCAATGATGTGGCTCATGGCTGAAACATAGCTCGAAAATCTCTGTGGTCTCTTGCTCTATCGGAATGTGCCTCGAGGAGCTGCATGTCCCTCTGCCTCCTACAGAGTTTGTCGAGCCCAGGCGGGCCTTTTATGGCCTACTGCAATGTCTCTGGGAACATCAATTGGAGCTACTAGATCAACTGGATCAATGACTGTCTCCCTCTGAACTATTGAAGGGGGAGAAGGTACTATCTCGATGTCAATCTCCATCTGAGATTCTTTGGATCTTTGAAAGGCTATGTCTTCCTCAAAGGTGACATCTTTGCTCACGTCAATCTGTCTCTGACCAGGGATGCATATCTGATATGCCTTCGAAGATTCACCGTACCCTATAAAAGTACTGTTTCTCAAATAGTTTGACTCCCTCTGAAGTCGGAAGGATAAACATATGTCCTGGAGGAATTTTGACATCATCATTTTCCCGTGTTGCTATCCTGGAGACATCCCATGTCTTCTTAGGTCCTCCATTGCCTTTACAGTACTTTGTTGGCCTCCCATATTAGTATAATAACCAAGATGGCCTCCCATAGGGATAATAACCAAAATGGCCTCCTGTACTAGGATAATAACCAACCAAAAAACTTTGGACTCCCATACCAGGGATAATGATCGAAGTCATGAGGGCTCCCATACCAGGGATAATACCCTTCATTATCAAAATGCAAGCAACTACAGGGTAATGATTAAATCAAATAAGGAATATAGTACAAAACTTACCTTAGTCTACAGTCATACTCAATCTTGCTTTTGGTCCTCCTAAGAAAGCTCAGAAGAAGGCCTCATCTTTCATGTCTTCATCTCTCTGAGGTGGTTCTGGATCAACGTCAACAGTGGATGCAAGTTATCTTCCTTTCTTCCTGGTAGGACAATCTCTCGCAATGTGTCGATACTTGTCACATCTAAAACACTGGATCTTTGATTTGTCTTTTCTATGTTCATGTCCTGAAGCTGATGAAGTCTTCTTACCTTTGAATGTTTTACTGAAGCTTCTTCTATTTCTTCCTCATTTCTTTGTATGAAAAGCAAGAGCATGATTGTCATCATGAGGAGAGTCTTGCACTCCTCTAGCTATAAGTCTGATTTCTTCCTGGGTACAGTCTGTCCATAGACGATCAAAAGTAGGTAGTTCTTCTCTACCACTAATACTTTGAAGAAATGGTTCCCAATGTCTTGGAAGAGCATTGAGAGTAGTCAAGACAAGTTCTCTGTCTGATATGGTTTCTCCAATGGCACCTATCTGATCTTTGATCTATGAAATCTCCATGAAGAAGGTAGCAGCGATGTCAGCGTTTGTCATCTTGATATTTTGAAGCTGGCTCTTCAATGTAAGAGCTCTGAGGGTGTTTTTACTCTCAAACATATTCTTCAATGCTTCATACATCACATAAGTTGTCTTCAAGTTGGCAATACGAGGTAGGAGATGATCTCTTACTGAATAGATGATTATCTTCCTTGCCTTGACATCATCTTCCTTCCATTCTTCCTTCTCTTCATCGGTAGTTGATTCTGGTAGAGTCTTTTGTATCACACTCAATAGGTCATCCTCTTCCAGGGTGATCTGTAGTCTTGACTTCCAGAACTGAAATTGCTTGATCCATCAATCCTATCTTCCACCAAGGTTTTGTTCCTCATGGTTTGCAGATTCTTCCACAAACCCTTAGCAACTAGGCTAGGAAACCTAACGACTAGGCTAGGCTAGAAGCTTTACGTTTCATTGGACTTATGACTGCCAGCAATAAGCCTTTAGAGGGTCACAGGAACACTGGTGAGCTATAGAAACCCTCGAACCGAAATTTCTGCAGAAAATTGAGGAACCCTAGAAACCCTAGGGCCAAAAATCCAAAATTTCCAAAAATGCAATCTAAGAGTCTCTGGAGATGCGTTGAAGGAGGTTGTACACTCCTATTCCAAAATTAGCCCCAACGTTTCAATGTAGGGTATTGAAACAAGCAAAAAAGAGAGGGTCGTACTTTTTCTTCAAAAACCCTAGAGGGTCGTACAGTTTGCAGAAAAGAGGACGATTGGCTTGAAAACTTGTGCAATGGTTCTTCAAGAACTTTGCTCTAATACCATGTTGAATTTTCACTATGTGTTAGGCTCAAGCATGAGGTTTATTTCATTTAGCATGTACTTGAACCATAAACAAATGCAGCTACACCATACACAAGTGTTGCAATAACCAAGATCACAAGAAGAATAACTATGCACAAGAACACAAGAAGTATCCTAGGAAAACCCTTCTCAAACAAGGGAAAAACCCAGCAATCCTTTGCTATATTCTCAAGAGAATATCCCCCAACTATAAACCCTAGATGCACACAAGAGGGTGCTCTACAACCTTGAAACTAGCGCCCAAGATGTTGAAATAATGTAAGTGCGAAAAGCATTCTTATTATTATTGGATTAAATCCCCATTGCGGATTAATCATGTCATTATTATTATTATTGTTATTGGATTAATCCCCATTGTGGATTAATCATGTCGGTAATTGTATAAGGACCAAATCCCCTTTTGCGGATTGGTCATCAGACAATTACAAAGGGCAGAATAAGAAGTCGGACCCAGCAGTTATTATGGAAGACCGAGAATTAATTAAAGGTGGGTTTACCCACCCATAGTGAGAGGTCGGCCCTGCCAGTTGTGACCTTTCACACGTGCCAGTCTTGTATAAATAAGAGGCTAGCGCCTTACTTCAAACACACAACTCACTTGCTCATTTCTCTTATGAGGCAAGCTGCAATTACCAGAGAGAGGAGGAGAGGAGTGGTGCATCCCTTGGGAAGGACTTTCTGTATTGGTTTGAGTTATCTCTTGAACATTGTATAAGCTATTTATGATAAGGAAGTTTTTGCTGGGTTTTCTTCCCCTAGAGGGTTTCCTAGGATAAATGTTGTGTCTCTTGTGAATGTGTATTTCTCAGTGATCTTGTTCTTATGATGCTCTTATCTATTGAAATGCAAAGAACTATAATAATAGCATAAACATTAACACAAGAGAGGTGTGCACTTCAACCGTACAAGTAGGTTTGAAATTTCCAAATGACAAGTGAGTGTGTGTTTCCTCAATGGGGAATCACCTCTATCTATACAAGACTAGACAGAGCAATAGGTGCGTATCTTGGCACAATAGGGTCGACTTCAATAACTTAGTAATATAATTAATCATTAACCAATTATTAATTATCTTTCAAATATGGTGGGGTCGACTTGTACCCTTTACATCACAATTAAGGTTACAAGTAAATCTTACACTTAGACAATATAGCAAGGGATCCACACATCCACTAGTGCTCAACCACTAGGGATCTCTCTTCAAAGCATAAAAATCAGCGAGATACAAATCAAGAGATTTGTTCTCACCGCAATGTTTCAAAAAAGCATTTGACAACTTGATCCAAGAACCAATGGAATCAGCTCTTAGACCCTTAAACCAAATAGAAGCATCTCTGAACAAAGACTTAGAAAACATCCTCATGATCACATCATCATGAACAATCCCGAATCGATCAACAAAATCTTCAAAGGATTCCAAGTGTCTCTCAGCTGAAACTTGATTCTCTCCAGAAAACCGGGGAAGATATTCAAGGCAGTCAAGAGGATAAGGGTTAAGGTGACATGGAAGCCTTAAAGGCTTGAACATCTTCATTCTGATTTTAGATAAGAAAGCAGTGGGATGATGATGAGGTGTAACAAGCTGATTGGAAGGCTCAATAGTCATTGAAATCTGAGAAGGTTTTGAATCAGTTTTGACCTCCTCGAGGTTATATGGTTAATCAGTTTCAAGAGAGATTTGAATGCAAAGCTCATCTTTATGAACAGGCTGAGGTAAAGAAATAAGATCAACATCAACAACATAAGAAGGCTGCAAGCTTTCCTTTTTTAAAGATGGATATATGAAAGAATGATGATGATGATCCGAATATACAAAACAGAAAATGATTCGCTTAACATGTGAAGGGAAAAGCATGAAGGAGTTGATAAAGAATAACAAAAGCTCATGTAGACTCTCAAAAGACTTGCGAGGATTTATGGGCTTAACAGATTATAATAGCAAAGTTTGTTAAGAATTATGGAAAGATTGCGGCACCTCTCACCGCACTCCTTAAAAAGAATTCTTTCACTTGGACTCCAACAGCTAATCAGGTTTTTCAAACCTTGAAGATGGCCATGTGCACCACTACAGTCCTGGCCCTTCCTGATTTCAAAAAGACCTTTGTCCTAGAATGTGATGCTTCAGGGAAAGGTATTGGCGTTGTCCTTATGCAAGAGGGTCGGCCTTTGGCATTTACCAACAAACAACTGTCTGAACGAAATTTGGGCAAATCAATCTATGAAAAGGAAATGTTCGCTATTCTGCATGTCGTTGATTTGTGGTGCACTTATCTATTGGGGCAACGCTTCCAAATTAAGACAGATCATCAAAGCCTCAAGTATTTTCTAGAACAATGCATTTCCTCCCCAGAGCAACAAAAATGGGTGACTAAGCTCTTTGGATATGATTATGAGATCATTTACAAGAAAGCCAAAGACAATGTGGTGGTGGATGCACTTTCCCGAAAATATGAAGATGAAGGCTCCCTTTTTTCTCTCTCCTTTATTGTACCAGATTGTCTCCAAGCCGTTCGACGGGAATGGCTACATGATCCCAAAAGTTTGCTTCTGATGCAACAATTACAGTCCAATTCTCTAGTTTCCCTAGGGTACTCTTGGTTCCATGATGATCTTCGATACAAAGGTCGTTTGTATTTAAGTAAACAGTCAAAACTTAAATCCACGGTGCTTTTTGAGCTTCATGCTACACCCACAGCTGGGCATTCCGGGTTTACCAAAACCTATGACAAGGTCAAACGTTCTTTTTTCGGGGATGGTATGAAACAAGACATTCGTAACTTTGTGGCCGAATGTGATGTGTGTCAACGCAACAAGGGCAAAACAGTCAAATCTCCTAGCACACTACAACTGCTTCTGATTCCACCTGCTATTTGGAGGGATATCTCATGGATTTTATTACAGGCTTACCTAAATCGGGCAATAAATCAGTGATCATGGTGGTAGTTGATTGACTTTCCAAGTATGCTCATTTATGTGCTCTTCAACACCCATTTACAGCATCCACAGTGGCTCAACTTTTCATGGATCAGGTCTTCAAGCTTCATGGCATGCCGGATTCTATTGTTTATTATCGCGACTCAACTTTCACAAGCAATTTTTGGCAAGAACTATTCAAGCTACAAGGCACCCAATTGCATCTCAGCACAGCTTATCGTCCCCATACGAAGGGTCAAACTGAAGTTGTCAACAAGTGTTTGGAAACATATTTGAGGTGTTTTGCATCAGAAAAGCAAAATCAGTGGGCTCAATGGTTGCCCCTAGTTGAATGGTGGTACAACACTTCTTACCATACAACTACCGGCATGACTCCTTTTGAAGCAGTATATGGACAAAAGCTACCGTCGGTTCTGTAGATTTTTAATGACAAAAATCAGCAAGCTAATATTCTGTCAAACACTTAGCAACCTAGAGATAACTGTCTTCATAAATTTCAGAAATGCATAAAACCCACATTCAGAAATTTCCATAAGCAGAAATACACATTGCTAAGCAAAATATGCAGCGGAAATACACAGTCGACAGCAACCCATAACACGCAGAATTTTAGGCAAATGCCAGGGAAAACAACAATGTGGGGAAACCCAACGAGAGAGAGAGATTTATTATTCAGCTTCAGGAAAGTACATATCAGCAGCAAAACAACATTTCCAGCCTAGGAAAATACCTCACAGCACCAAATCTGTCCCACAGAAATCTGCCTCGTTTTCCGTGCCAAACCATACCACTGTCCCGCCTCTTTTGTACCTCGTTTTCCATGCCCACAGTCCACTGTATGGACTGTTCCGTACAGCCCAAAAACAACCACTGAAAATTTGAAAATCGCCTCGAAAACCATGCCAAAAATTGCCTCGTTTTCCGTGCCAAATCCATATGGTCGTACGGAATCGTACATACTATACGAACTGTACGGATCCGTACAGTAGGGCCTCCCACAGCAGAAAAATAGTTCAGCCTAAAATTCACAGAAATTTTTTTATCGGGAATCGTGCCCACTTTCTTCGAAAAATGTGCCCTCTTTGCTGCTCACTTTCCTCTCTCAAGCATACTCAAAAAATCTCTCTAACTCTCCTCCCGATGTCCTCTCTCGACATTCGACATGTCTTGCACACTACCCAATGCATTCTTTTATAATCTGAAAATGACATTTCCCCCCCAAAACTGTCTTTTCACCTTCCCCAACCCTAGATCCAAAGGCCAAGATTAGATCTTATCTTTTCCAAGATCAAGGGTCATGATTCATTCCCTCCAAAATGTATCATTTAAAATTAAAGTGAATTTCACTTTATTACATAAGTGCTTTATGAAAATAAAGTCACTTTAAAAATAGAAGGTACACTTTATTAAAAAGTCACTTTAATAAAAGAACCACTTAAACAACTTTATAAAAGCTATTACAAAGTTAAGTGCCTGGTAGTGTAAACATTAAGGTAACATCCGCATACAAGACAAAACATGCAGAGTACCTCCCGAGCTAAAAAGCTAACACTCCCTCTTAGCGAGGGATATACTCGCTGCCATCTCCATCATCTGGTCCCATCACACTGTAGTCTGTAGGAGCTCCCTCTGAACCTAGAGCCATCCGCAACGCCTGCACAAAACTCGAACTAGAAGATCTTCTCCTGGCAACCTCCCAGAACCCTGAGCTCACTTCATCTTGAGCATCGGTTCGATCAACCTGGCTGAGCCTTCTGCAAGTGCTCAAAAGAAACTCGCTCTCTTCTCTCAGAATGCAACACTGATACCTTGGCACCACCGCAGTCTCAGGAACCTCCTTACGTTCCTCACCCGACGCTGAATCATGCATCATAGGTTGTCCTCTCAACATATACAACCTATCCACCCGGTTACCGATCCGTTGTAGCTCTATCAGGTCCACTCCCTCTCTGTAGATAAAGACATGTTCCCTCTTGAACAATACGGAATATCCTACATCCTGCAAGGCTGAGACTGAGAGCAAGTTAACACTCAACCCTGGAACAAAGAGAACTCCATCAATCTCCAAGATTCCCCCAAGCTCGAGTTGGAATCTGACATTCCCAACTCCACGTACAGCTCTCGCCATACCACCTTCATTTACCACCTGTCGGCCAGGACCAATCTCTGTGAAGTATGCGAATACTCGTCGGATTCTCGTCATGTGGTTAGAGGCTCTGCTATCCACAATCCATCTGACATCACCTCCAAATCCTCCGTTGTTGACACTGGAAACTAGGGTAACCAAAGAAAATTCCCGATCGAACTTTGAAAACGCACTAAGGCCTAGGGTTTCTACACCTTAGTGAGTCGTTTTCCCTAGGGTTTGATTGATGAAGCCTTGCCTTAGCAACACTTCATCATTAAACCCTCTTGTCCTTAGCCATAGCATTTATCATTCAAGCTAGTCGTTTTTATCTTGTTAATGAGCTAAAGAAGGAGGAGAAAGCACTAAGGCCTAGGGTTTCTACACCTTAGTGAGCCTTTCTCCCATAGGGTTTCATTGTTGAGGCCTTGCCTTAGCAACACCTCAACATTTAACCCTCTTGTCCTTGGCCGTATCATTATCATTCGCCCCTTCGACATTTGCAACTACTTTGACTCCATTTTCCCTAATAACGCATTGATCTAAGACTACCAGTGTTGAGTACCTTGATCATACACACATCCAATACTTCGAACAACCACTAATTCTTCTAACCCTAGCTTAGACTAACAATCACTAACCCTATTGTTGTTGTCATCTATTCATGTTATAAACATATCTATTGCAACATTTATTTATCTTTAAAGCAATTGAATGATTGGCTAAAGCATTGCTTCTAGTATTGATACATTGATGATAAATTGCCATTGCTCATAGTGAAGCTTCATTAGCATTTATTGAGAAGTGATATATACTGTAATCATTGTTATTATACAACATTGATTTACTTCATCAATATTATTGGTCAATTGCTTATTATCATAAAGTCTTTTATATGAAGTACTAACCAACAAGTAATCTTGCACATCTATAGTTTCCTTGTTGCTTTGTCTCAGGCAGGTACACTTTCTTGGTTATTACTTATCTTTATTGGCTGATAAGTATCTGATCGGTGGTGACTTGTGAGGGGGGATATTATAGTTAGCCTTTCAAGCCTTTGCCTTCTCAAAACCCCAGGTCAACGGGGACGTCTCCCCTGGGCCTTACCTCCCTAAACAGAAAGAGCTATCCCATCGAGGTGACAGTGGTGGGATAGTCTCAGTTATGCCAGTTTGCCATTCTTTCATCCGTCTTTTACCTTAACTACAAACTGTGCAATAACATAACCTAGTTGTGATTTAATTCAATAAATGTGTTTTATTCAGAATTAATTGTCAGGTGATAGGTTTACAGGAAAATCAGCAATAAGTAATTCCCACGCTTATCGTTCAGTAACTAGTTATGAGCAATACTCTTTTGGTAAATGGGCAAAGTTCAATTCTCTTGCACGCTATAGACTTGTTACACAACACAATGCAGACCTCAACCAGAATGATAGATATATACGCACTCCAATTGATTTCTCACCGCATCAAATGGCATGGAGCTTCTTTATCATATACGTTCATGACCATAATTTCAACAGATGTTAACAATTTCTGCATTAACATCACAAACTATCTATTACATGAATATGGTGTATATCGATCAACAAATCTTCTGTCAAAAGTTGTGCTATGGGAATCCACGAATAGTTGCTTCGAAACAACATCTGAAACGAACTATAGTCACTAATAGTTTCTACAACAATATGGCAGCTTGGTATTACTCCTTTAGCATGGCAAAGTCAACTTCTGTCTTGCGCTAACGCCAAAGGTATGTTGGTTGTCTTCCTTCATTCAGTCTCCACACTGGTGATCGAGATTTGTTCTTGTTAGATTTTCCATCACCATCTTTAAACTTCATGGGCATTCATCCCGAGTATTTATAAATCAAGAGAATGGTTGGAGCGGTTGTACCTGCTACAACTAATCATTTGTTTAGGTTATTTTTATCATATGTTTTATCACTTATTTACTTGTACATTTACTTTCTTCATACATTTACATTCATATAGTTTAATGTCTTAATACAATGTATGATGACTTTTACAACGGTCTAAGAAGCCTCCCAACATGGCTCTTGATTAGCTATTGTCTCTATTTTTGCTTCCAGAATTCCCCGAATATTCATGGTTTGCAGAAGCTCCATCCCTTCTAACAAGGGGTAATGCATTTAATTTTCTCATTTATTTATGTCAGTGGGATTTTGTAACGCCACAAGGAAACCATTTTTCGAACTTACTAAACAATCCATATTGGGACCCTGCTTGTATTTTGATCAGCTTCCCCAAAGATCTACCAAAGGTTGCATAGTTTTATGACAAATGTCTTTGGAATATTGAAGCAAATGTCTTAAGCATGTGATTGTTTTCAAACTATTGATATACAAAATTTCAATCATTCAAAGTTTCTCTGGAAGACTTGTTCACATTTTTTATTTCACTTCCTCTATGAATATCTTGAATGATTTATGTTACTTTCATTGCAATGTTGGACGCAAGAGTATTTAAATCTGAAGTGGATCTTCCTTTTATAAATATTTTATAATCTGCACCAGTTTGATGTGCCTGGTCCTCTCTAATGCATCAGTACATGCTTAAACAATTATCCTGTTATGCCAAGAACCTTATTATGTGTGTTAAAGGTCCAAGATTGCTTGGAGGTTCATTGTTTAGCACTCTTCCATTTCATGCATTGTCCATATAAGCAATGGTGATCATCTTCACACATAACGAGGAGTACTACCTCTATAAAAATGAATGAGGGCACTCCTTGATCCCCAATAGGGATTCACCTCAACGTTGATCCTTTTCCCATATGAGGAAAGAGAAATCAGCAAGTGGTAGTGTCCATTCTGGTTACAAGAACATCACATTATAAAATCTAAGATTAAAGAAAGAAGCAAACAACAAAATAGTAAATGGAGGGATCTTGAAAATATGATCCGAGAAAGCAAAGTAGATAATACTCCAGGAGAGGAAAGACTCCCAAAGACAATGCTGCCCAATGGCAACATGTGGATATATTCTTATATAAGTAGCATATTTCAATTATTTTGAATAAATCTATGCAAATAGAGCAAACACTTTTAAAATGAGATTCATGGTTGTATAAGAAATTCCTTGGTTTGAGCTTTACAAACGAGTTGACCAAAAAACCTTTCTGTTTCCAAGAAATAAAAGAAATAGATATAAACTGAGACGCAGCTCAAGGGAAAAGAATAGATTTTATCCATTGTGGGCTACGTGTCACTACCTACCATACATAGAAAGCTTGCAAAAAGATGTCTGGAAACATGTGTAAATTTTAAAAATTGCAATCTTTGTTCAGGTAAATGGTTAATCAAGTACCTTTTGATAACAGCTTCCATAGTCCTGCCAACTGTCTCACTGTGACTTCCACTTCTAAGCCCTTCAATCAGTTGCCAGAATTGCAGCAAAGAATTTCTACATAAGATGACTTAGCAATTGTTAAGGTTGGCCTTTTTCAAACTCAAAGGTCATACTTATGCTCGAGATTTATAAAACATTGATCCAAAAACACGGAATGCAGGAATATAACCTTGCTTCTGGTGTTATGTTTAACTCCTTATGACTGATTGCCTCTCCATGAATTAACTGCAAGATATAGGTTCTTTAGATTGCATATCAATAATAGCATATACCATATATAACTAATCTAGAAAATTCTTCACATGCAAACCTAGTTTTTCATCATACATAGTTCATGAGTAAGTGTTGAAAATTGCACACATTCAAAAGTTACCAGCAATATAAACACCATCACTGAACCGATACAAGCTAACTGGCATACCACCTGTTGACCGCCTATTCAGCAACAGTGGTCAACTCATGTGCCATGAAGATGCATCACCAGATGCAAATTTGTTGAAGACAGTATTGGTTCTACTTGGTATTTGATGCTCCAGCAAAATTTTGTAAACGAAATTTCCGCACCCCTGCGTGGGTTGATAATGTAATAAGTCTGCATGGATCATAGTTAGGTCAGGTACCTTGGGATGTTTTCATTGGGAGAGTTCCTTTCACCGAGGGTTTTTTATCCTCAGGTTGTCAACCGGGCTTTAGGGCCTGGCTGACTTCCCTTGAGTTTTTCCCTCCACACATGCAATAATTCCTCCAAAGTGGTGAAAGGTGTTCTAATGGTCTAATCCTTTGGTAGCTATTGTTTAGGAATGTTGTAAATGACCATGCCAAACAGTGTAGAAAGTTTCGCGGAATTTCGTCGAGTCTAGATAGGTTTTTTTTAATTAATTAAATTTTTAATAATTTAATTAATTAATTATTTTTTGA
>ML809358.1:136422-156862 GCA_009831015.1 Picea engelmannii
TTTGCAGCAACAATATAGGTGACGCAGCAGTAATATATATGTGAGCTGATTTGACATATTTAATGCATTATTGATATGATACATGGTCTTATGTTGAACGTTGAATGCATATTATTTTCTATGCCTTGTTGAAGAAGTGTTTTTGAGTCATTAATCTTTGCCTAGCAATCATTGACTTCGTCAACAATTGCATTTAATCATTGCTCATATATATCTATTGAAGATAGTCATTGGTTTTATGAAGTACTAATCCACTGCAAGCACGTTCTAGTCTTCTTTGTTTTGTCTCGCAAACAGGTGCATCGTCAGTGGTCTTATCTCTTTGACTATCTCTCTTGGGCAGCAATCTGTGGAAGGGGTTTTCCTTAACTTGGCCTTTATCCTTTAGCCTTCCTTTGACTCAGATTGCCTTAGGGACGTCTCCCTTGGACTTGCCCTCCTAAGTAGAAAGAGCCCCCCATCGAGGTGACAGTGGGTGGGGAAGCTCCTGTTACGTCGGTTTCAAGCCCTAACTCAAGCTCTTGGACCTTTCCTACAAACCGTGCGATAACACTGCCAACTGTTTGAAAGAATTTGGAGTTGATTCAGTGCTGAGTTGTGGCTTATTTAGTGGGGAATTGATCTACATCCATTGTCTACCCTGTTACCTCCCAAAACTGCACTTCAAAAGTTACAAAGCCCTTTAACAAAGTGCAACCATGTGGTCACTTAGGAAGGTTTCCCATTGTCACCTAAGCAACTCTTCCACTCACTTTAAGCTGGTTCTTTTATGTCACAACGGGGGAAACCTTAAAGATTGTTTTTAATGTTTTCTTTAGGAATAAAATGGATGGTGAAATTCGAAAAGAGGGTTAGAATATGATGGAGAACACGTAATTAAACCATCATAGTTGTGCCATAATTAGACCAAAACGTATTTTCAGATTACACAAGAATAAAGTGAGAGCCCTTAAACATGACACACCATCACAACCATGAAATTACGGCCAACAATAATGTGAAACCAAATAAATAAAGAAGGCAACAAAAGCCTCTTCGAACAATAAAAATGACAGCAGCAAGTTCCTTCAATAATTCAAGATTACATAAAGGATAGGGAGGGTTGCAAAAACCCTAATAACCCATCAAATGAACAAATATATGAAGAAAGCTCAAGTTGAACCAATGCCCTTCTTCCAATCCGCCCAAGGATGTTCAACGAAGTACTTGGAGGGGAAATCCTATTTTCCAAACATGCCTTTAACAAATGAGAATGATCTCCTTTTATAGTGTTCATCTCCAACAACTCTCCCATTAGATATTATATTTTTAGAAGGCCCTAGAATCTTCCTAAGGTGGAGGACTCCCTTACTATTTACCTTTTGATTAGATAAAATGCTTTTAATAGGTCCAAATTGCCACTTGTCATCTTGCTATTTCATACGATCCTCTTAAAGCATGCATTTATTCTTCATTTGAGGGTTTGACCATGTCAACAATGCCACATGGCATCTCCTCATGGAAAGAGCTTTCCTCCAAATATGTAAAAAATGTCTAGAACAAAGTGTTCTCATCCCAAAACCCCCTTCAAAGGTGAAACACACCTCCAAATATGTAGAAGTGCATCAAATAATGTGTCCTCAACTCCAAGAGACATAAAAGGTGAAATATGCCCCCAAATATGTGAAACGTGCCTTGAACAATGAGTCTTTACCCCAAAAGTCCTCTTCAAAAATGAAATATGCCTCCAAATATGTGGAATCTCCTCCATTAGTGTATTTCTCACCTTTTTGCCTTCACCATGCCCTAGCCACCTCCTTGAAGAGGGTGTTCAACATTAAGGGGGCCTTTAACAATGCCAAATGCAATTTCAGTGCCACATGGCACCTCCCCAAATAGGGTGTTTCTCCCTTGTGTTCATTAACTCCCTTTCCTTGCAATGTCTCATGCTTTGGGCCTCACAATAGATAGGGCATTCCATTATTAGTGGGTGTTTCTACAATCCATGGGTTCATCTTACTCCTTCACACCTTTGATATTGCCCCAAATGATTAGTAGAATGATGCTCGAGCAAGATAGAACAAAGTGCATAGCCTCCAAGTTTTTCTTCTTGTTACCTCCTGAACTAGCACCCTTGTGAAAAGTCCCAGCACAGGTGCTAACTAGGGAAACAAAATGTGAAGTGCATGAGACGAACAAAGTTCGCTCACACAAGAATTATCCAAAATACCTGGAATATAACATAATAATCCATGTAGCAATAATGTATAAAATATGAATAGATAAGATATGATAAGATAAGATGATATACAACTGAGAATGAGGGCGCGTTTATATACCCACGCAGGGGTGCCCTTAACCAATAGTCATGTCCTTTGAGACATGTCCTTTCATTATTAATAATTATCATTAATTAATTATTATGTTATGAATATATATTTATATGTATATTTATGTTCATAACATTGCCTTCCCCTTAAAAATGCTTTGTCCTCAAAGCATACTTTATGGAAGACTTATGTCTTGCTCTAGCTTGTAATTATTGTCTCATGCTTCTTCATTATTGAGTTAGTAATCGTTGAGGACCTGAGACGATAGGATCTTCTAAGCGTTGAGCAGAATTGTCGAATTGTAAAGGAGTCTACCCATCCTAATTCGATCTTCTACGGATTTGGGTTTTTATAGGGTTCTTGGAAAGAACATGATATATTTCTACTCCCATGATCGCTTCTATTTTGACCCTCGCTTGTAGTGGAAGTAATATTCTTTGACATAGTAGTTGTTTGTTTCTGTTGATACATTGATTGGCTGAAGTATCGACTTTTGTGAATAGGATGTTGATAAGGCATCCTTGCAACTTGATCTTTACTTCTTATACTTGCATCTTTTTCTTGATTAACTTTTGGAATTGTGTCTTCTTGATATCTCTAACTTGTTTGTACTTCGACATTTGAAAACTTCTTTACATTAGCTGGATTTGCCTCCTTTTGAGTTGTAAGGTTGATTGGGTCTGTCATTGTTTCTTTATCGACTAATGATGTTTTGCGATCTAGCTTTTCTTGTAAAGTCTCCTTATCATGCTTCAACTTTTTAATCTGAGTTAATAAATCTTGATTATGTCGTTTTAATCCTAAAAGTTCTTCCTTATTTTTTGACCTATTGTTTATTTCTGATTCTAGGTTCTCCTTTCTTTTGTCCTTTAAGATTTTAATTTGTTCAAGTAACTTATGGTTAAGGTTCCTTAGGCAGGAGATTTCTTCCTCCTTTTCAGTTGATTTCTCCTTCAGACCTTGATTTTCTTGTTCTGAATTTGTATTCGCTTGCTTCTTGTCTTTTAACTTTCTGATTTTAACAGTAAATTTTGATTATGATTTTTTAATCGTAATATTTCTTCATCTCGTTCTAGTAAGTCTTGGTCCATTTTTTGTCTTTCGGTCTTTAGTTCTTCATTTTGTGCAATGAGTTCCCGAATACGCTCTTTGAAGAAACAATTATCTTTCTGTGTTAACCCATTAAAATATTTTTCCTTCTCAATTTCAAACTGTAATTTTCTATTGCTCTCTTTATAATGTCCTAGTTCTCCTTCCAATATCCGTGATTGTATTTCTAAATTACCATGATATTCTTCCATAATAAATTATTTTTAAATGTTTCTTCAATCATTTTTAGAAAAATTCCTTTTTAAAGCTTCACAAAATCACCTTATATTAAGGTCTTCAATGGCTTCTTTGGAAATAAAAAATTTCTTTGATAATCCCCTTTTTCTTTTCTTAACATCTTCAATCTTTAATTTTTTGAAATATCACTTTATTCCTTTACTTTTAAATATTATTTAATATCCTTTTTTTTCTTAATCTTAGATTGAAAGATCAACCCTTTTAAATATGATATAACTCAATATAATAATATAATATAAGGTTATATTATGATATAATTTTTGATGTGGGAGAACAATCACTTTTTATTTTTTTGTTGATGGTAAATTCTTAGTCAACATAGAACTCACGTGCATTAATACTATGCGTATAGTTATATAAGCTTAAATTTGTTTTGTTATATAATTTCTTTAATATTTATTTTTTTTTAAACCTTATGTTATCAATCCACACGATGCTTTATCATTTATGTGGTGTTTGACTGGTTAATTTTTCGGAAGGTCGCGACTATACGGATGCACCAGCTACTTCAATTATTAATTTTGTATGGACAGATATCATGTCAACGGACGGTACGAATGGTACCAAATGAGACGACGTTTATTTTTTTTTATCTTTTTAGTTTCACAATTCACCTTTAGTTCCTTCGATTTCTGTCGTGACCTTTCTCTTACCATCACGACCCTATCCACGACGGCTATTTGGCAGCTTTTTCGATGACGAACAGGCTTCGGTTGTGTACCTAAATGAAAATTCTTAACAACCGGTTGTTGGTGGCCCGATCCAAGAAGACACAACTGTAGCGAGTTATTTCCGTGGACGTCGGCCAGATCTTAGAGCGACGATTTCGGTATTCGTATGGCGGCAACAATTAATATATCAAACCCTCTGTGCTAGCTGACAATGCTTTTGGATATTCCCACAATGATAACAGTTGGATACTTTAAGGCGTGATCTTTAATGGTTTTATGTAAATGATGCAACTGATGTTATCTACAACGGCTCGACGACTTGTTAAGACAGCGCCCAATAGACTCTTGAATTCCCAATAGCTTGAATTGTTTACTCCCCGATGAAGGATGGATTCAAAGTTATAATGGATCCGCTCAATGGAAGACAGATCACTCGTATTTTTTTTATGGTAAATGGCCAAGGGCCAGTAGTGGTCAAGCACCAAACAGTTCAGAGAAACACTGAAAATAGTGTTTGTGGCCAAAAGCCAATAGATACTTTGCCAAGGGCAACGAAATTTGACCAAAGATCTAGTAATGGAACAATCTTTTCTTAAACAACAATTTCTGGTTTTTTTTTTTTTTTTTTNAATTTAACCATGAAATGGTGATTGGATTTGCAGCGGAAAGTTTTTCAACAAACTTCTGAGTTTTATATGGCCAACGGCTTGAATTAGTCAAGGACTGAAGTTCTTACGAACTTGAAAATTTGAATGGCCAAAGGCCTAATCGGTGGTCAACGACCAGATTTCTCAAAGAAACTCTGAAACGATGGGGTTGGTCAAAAGCCAGATCAGACAAGGTCTGATAAAAAGACTGGCCAAAGGACGGGATCAGAAAAATGAAGCTCTCATACCAAATGGGATGAACAAAGTTCGCTCACACAAGAATTATCCAAAATACCTGGAATAAATCATAATAATCCATGTAGCAATAATGTATAAAATATGAATAGATAAGATATGATAAGATAAGATGATATACAACTGAGAATGAGGGCACATTTATATACCCACGCAGGGGTGCCCTTAACCAATAGTCATGTCCTTTGAGACATGTCCTTTCATTATTAATAATTATCATTAATTAATTATTATGTTATGAATATATATTTATATGTATATTTATGTTCATAGCAATGCACCACTATCACCTCAATACACTTTTCTCTTCACTTTAGGCCAGCTCCTAGAAGCCAAGGGGGGTATCCCTATTTAATTAAGTAAACCTCTTTAAGTGAGTTAAAACCATGAAAGCTTATGATTTACTTTAATGAGTCCAAAATATATGTAACAAGACCATGCACAAGGATTCCAATAGGTGATTGGATGCTTCAAAGATAAACAACTAGGAACAATAGCATAAACCACAAGTATATCCACTTGAAAGAGAAGGTTAGGGGCTAGTGGATGTGTGTGTCAAATCTGATATGTAAGATAAACAACATTAGCAACTTCATATTTGTATTTGTATGGCTATCACTCAACCAATGAAACTTCAAAGAGATAAGAACCACCTTTAGGCTACTTTAGGGCACAAACAGTGAAACGAATTAGCATAAATAAATGGTGCAATGTGTGTTTGAGATTAGCAATTGATTAGATGCTAAGAAAGGACAAGCTTAGGGCCGTCCTTCAACTTCTAAATCTGTTTTATGATAAACAACGCAAAATTTTTAGATTTAGAGCATGAAAAAGACCATCCAATTGAGAGATAATGCACTTACAAACCTGAGAGATGTTGATGATTGTAGCTATGTGAGATATTCTCCAGCTTACAAACCTGAGAGAAAGCCCCTGAGAGGGGTGTGTGGTTCCTATCTGAAACAGAGATGGAACGTAGAGATGGCCTCCTCCTTACAGAGAGTTGAGAAGAACTCCAGATGATTTTCCTGTGTAATGCAGTGAGAAAGGAGATCTGTTGAGTTGGACATGCCTGTGGCTGAGCACAAGGTGAACGTGTGAAATCCCAAAGTGTTGGGTGCATCGTCATGAGAACAGAAATGAAAATGATGTATTAGCCTTCTCTAAGCAGAAGAGTTGATGAGAAACTCCAGATGACTCTCCTGTGTAATGCAATGGGAAAGAAGATCTGTTGAGTGGGCGTGCCTGTGGATGAGCACAGGTGAACGTGATCCTAGTGGTTGAGCACTAGTGAAGAAGTGGTTCTTCTGTGTAATGCAGTGAGCCAGAGATATGGACATCCCTATGGATGTGCCCCTAGTGGATAAGCACTAGTGGGCATACAAGATCCCTTGCTATATTGTTCAAGAGTCAGACCTTCCTGTAACCCTAATTGTAATGTAAAGGGTACAGGTTGGCCCCACCTTAAAGTGATTAATAATTAATGTAAAAGATAATTAATCTAGTTAATATTAATTATATTGTGAGCTAGAGAGGTTGGCCCTGTTGTGCCAATAGACACTTCTGTTGACAGGTCTAGTCTAGTATAAGTAAAGGTAAATTCCCCATTGAGGAAATATATATTTCATGTGAGTTTGGAAATTTCAGCAAGTACACCTTCTTGGGAAGAGTGCGCACCTCTCTTGGGCGCTAGTCTTCTAGGGTTTGAGCACACTCTTGTGTGCTAGGTTTTATTGGTCATGAAGGCCTTTCTCTTGAAGAATATAGCAAAGGATTTTGGCTGGGTTTTCTCCCCTTGTTGAGAAGGGTTTCCCAGGACTTCTTGTGTTCTTGTGCATGGTGTTTCTTCTTGTGATCTTGGTTGCTGCAACATTATTGGTTATGGTTAAGTGAAATGCTAAAAATGGAATGAACTTCATGCTTAACCTTGCTTATTGAAAAAATCAACAATATGCCCCCCTAAAATTTGGTCACTTCTATCTTAAGGATTAGGGTAAGAGATTAGAACCCTAGGGTAGAGTAATCCCTCACCTAATCAAGATAAGGTATGAGGACCAAGGCCCTACAAGAAAGGATTCCAAAAGGGGAAAAACCTTCACCAACAAGATCAATAATGGCTTGAATAAAATACTTGAAACCCTTGCCAGGAAATCAAAGAAAAGACAAGAGAAGAGATTGAGCGCTTACCAAACCAGCAAAGGAAGATGGAAGAGATAGAAACCCTAGACATCCTCCTTCCAAGTGGTTAATAACTTTTCAAATGGATCGATCTTGCTAGCTAGTAGTGTTATCCCCAATCTCTAGGGATAACTGAGGAGATGATGTCTTGAGGCCCTCAGGTTGCAGACATGGCGTACCGAGAGACTGATGACTGACAGTGTCCACATGCACAGACATAGACCCACTTCACCACCACACATCCTGGATACGTGACAATGGCATCAACCACATCAACTTGCTTCCGAAAAAAATGGGTCTTTCTCCATGAGGTACAAGTCAGGTATTGTGGTAAGTGTCATTTTAATATTTGAGGCATTTGAGTATGTTGCATTTAAAGTTGCTTTTGATTATAGAACATCTGGTTGGGAATTATGCTCTTTGTCTTGTTTCACCTTGGTAGTTGACATTGTAACCTAGTAAGTGGTCACCCTTAGGGATGGGTTTGCTACTAGGAGGTCTCCTTAATGTGTCATCGTACCATTCTCAATCATACTTGGCATTTTCCACACTTCATCCTTTTCGTCTCCCTATCTTTTGGGATTTTCGGATGTACTGACCCAAGAAGGGATTGTACCTCACTTCATGGGAAGAAGGCCTTGAAGGCCCGGAGGTTTGTAGCTGGCAAAAGATAAAAGTCAATCATAAACCTTCTAGATGCTCACTCAGGGATCCCAAGAACAATGAAATGTCTCTCATAAGAAAATGATAGAACCCATGAAAAATAACAGTATAAAAATGCCAACCAAGGTAGAGCGTGCGTGGGTAATGTTTTCCATGCTTAGGTAGAAGTCCCACACTTTGTCTTCAACTTGGGGAAGCATAATGTAACCAAGATAGACTCAAGGTGGGCAATGTTTTTCATGCTTAGGTAGAAGTCTCACCTTGGCTTCACCTGGAAAAATTTTAAATAATCAATGGCAATAAATGGGCTTGGAAAAAGGATGCATTGAAAACGAAGGTGCAGCACACCCTCTACAAAGACACCTATAAATAAGACGATACGAACTGTTGTATGTCATGAACCCCATGCCCAAAAGTCTTACCCCCCATCCACTTCATCTTCTCCACATGACTTAGAGAGGTTTCCACCTAGGAAACACTCCTTGACTTAAGGACAGATTCACCCAATAGGTCGCCTTGTCACCCCTCCCATACCTAAACTTGACAAATTGCATAGGGTCTTTGAGCACTTGTTTAATTTAATGAGGTAGTTTTTGATGTACATGCTTAGATGGCTCTTATATTAAATGTGATTTTACTTGCCATGATGCTTTGACTTGAGATCCTTGGAGGGCGTACTTGTTTGTCTTTGCAGAACCTTGTTGATGGACATTTTGGAGGAACAAGCCCAGCTTGGGCCTTTCATTGGGGCAGGAAGCCCATTGGTTAGATGCCATGGCCCAGACCATGGGGCAGTACAGGAGACGAATGTTGCCTTTGGAGGCAAAGTAAGAGACCTTGGAGGATCTAACCTAGCCCTTGCAAGCCCAACGACTTTCCTTTGGAGGCTAAAACGTCATCTTTGAGGGCTTGACGTCACCCTAAGGCTAGGGTTTTGGTGGTGATGGTGGTGTTTGATGGACACTTGGCATTTTTTATGAGGAGATCACTTGTACCTTGGAGAGAAGACCCCAATGCATGAAGGAAAGGCCTTTGGAGGCCCAACGATTCCATCCTCAAGCTCAATGATTTGCCAAAGTGACCAAGACGTCACCCTAGAAGGGTTGACGTCACATTTTAAGGTTTTCTTCATGTGCAAACTTAAAATATTTTGTAAAGGGGCAAAGCAAAGGGGGTTGGCCTCCTTACTTTGAGGTTTACCCTAACTTTATGTGGACAAATACTTTTTAGGAGTTTTGTATAAACAAGAATCATTTTCATTTCATTTGAACATAACTCTCTCACTTGGAGAAGAGCTACTTGGCTGAAATTTGCGCCCCTCTTGGGCAATATCATTCTCTCTCGCTCTTATGCTATGGTTTATCATTTGTCTTGTGGAGTAAAGTAGTGCGCTAGCTCTTGGAGGTTTTTTCTCTTGCTATGGTGATGAAAGTTACTTGGTAACTATGGTTTTGTCTTGCATGCTCTTGGAATTGGTACAGAAAATCTGCCTTATGTTAGTTCTTCGTTCTTGTTCCATGGTTGTTATTCGCTACATCCTTGGAGGAATATAAGGGCATATACCCTCCACCAAGTTTTATTATTGTTGTTGGTTGAAAAAACTATTACAAAGGTTGCTAGGAGGAGTAAAAGGACTTACACCCTCCTAGATTTTACCTTGTTAGGGTTACTTGCTCAATGGAGTAAAAGGGATTACACCCCTCGAGAAGTAGTAGGCCTAACCTAATACAAGAAGACTCCATAACCCATTTGGCAAGGCACTAATCTTTTATTGCATTGGTAAACGTGATTTTGAAAGATATTGATCTTGTTCAAGTTGGAATCTTTTCTTGGTGGCTTAAGCTTGCCAAATCCACTAGGGCGTCTTGATTGGTCTAGTAGCTCTTGAGTTGTAATCAATCAAAAGCTACAGCCATTAGGGCTGCAGCAAAACATACTTTATTTCTTACTTTAACTTGCATTTCAACCGTGGAAATTTGTTTGTAATCCACTAATATCATTCTATTGTTTATTGGTTAACTTTTTGTTTGTTGGCTAATTCTTGTGGTTGAAACTTGTTGTTGTAGCAAATCTTTGCTACAGCCACTTGGTTGTTACAATTATTCTCTGAAACACTATCTAACAGCCCCCTTTCACCGTCAAAATTTATGCTTGAGCATTGGAAAGTTATCTATTGGTTTAGTGTTTCATTGTCCAATAATCATTTGACAGTTTTGATGGTTACTTCTGCAGTAATTAATTGATTTCTCTGCTGATATATATATTTGTTTACTGCTGTAATTTAGGACAGCAAGCTTCACTTGCTTGTCCATTGAAATATTGGGCTTGCATACTTGTCTTTCTCTTGTCTTGGGAAGGTACAAATATCTTCTGCAGGTACTCAAGCATTTGGCAACCATTTACCATCACCAAGACTTTTTCCCAAGCCATCTTCCACTTCTTAGTTTGGCCTATAGGGGCATCATCTTCCATTACTCCACTTTCCATCTCATTTCCTGCTATGGTCACTCGGGATACCACCCTTGTGTAGGATTTCCCCTTCACTAAAGTGAGAGGAGTACTTACCTAAGTTGACAGTGGGTAGGTATTCCCATAGTTCTCGCCATCTTGTGGATTGGGTCGGGATTTTCCCAACCTACAATTTGTGCGATAACAAGTAGAAGTCTTGAACATTCACAACTAATCTTTGATGCGCCAAGAAAATAACCAAGAAAGAGAGAGCTCCAAAAATTCATACCAAAACCTCTAATAGGTAGATCTTCAACAAATTCTATTTTCAAAGATATCCAACAACAACAACGAATTGGAATGAGAGGAGAGCCTTTATTTATAGATGAGGATTCTACATCCTTCTCATTCTTTATTATTTTCTACCTCCCTACAACTAGCCTAGGAGAATCACGAAAAAATGACTTGTCATCCACACAATGAAGGAGACTAAGTCAAATAGAAGTAAACCATGTTGCATGTACATAAAACCCTCATGGGTGTTAATTTTCACATGTACTTTTATGTGACTAATTTCAGATCTGAAAATTACTTCCTAGTGATCAAACAATAAACCCTAACTGATATCACTGAACAATTTTACATTGAAATTATGACAGAAAATTACAACAGCGGAAACAACAAGATCTGAGATAAATCATCCACACATTCGAGACAACAATTTATGTTCTGTAAATTGTCAAATTCGGAAATTTCTGAAGGCAAAAACAGTTTTCCTAGCTTACACAAATTCACCAAAATCAGAGGACAACCTTGTCCCCTGAAAACCAAAACTCAGCAAAATTTCCGGAACAATTTATCACTTGCAAACCTGCTGACGTCACCCTACTGTCATGCTGACGTTATCCTATTGTATGGGCCTGTCTGTACTGTTTTGTCACATGTGCCTTGTTCAGGACGTACCACACGTGTGGTCTGTTGTACGGACTTGTACAGCCCGCACATGTGGTCTGTACAGTCTATACAACATATGCGGCATGTTCTTCAGCTACAACCTCTCTCCTCCACACGTGTGGCCTCTCCTCTCACACATGGTTTTCCCTGCTAAGAACAAAAAATAGAATGACTAGAAGCCCTAGAACAAATTGCCTAGGTGCAGAAATTCCCTTGCTGAAATCTCCATCCTCCTAGCACAAGTGTTTACTCACTTATGATAATCCCATAATGTCACAATGAGATGCCACAATCTCCTCCTCTCCTTTTATAGGAGTTGTTATCGTGCAATTTGTACTTGCCCAAAGCCAAAGGCAAGTGGATACTAAATTGGCGTAACAAGGAGGATGTTGTATCACTGTGACCTTAATATGACACCTCTTTCTATTTAGGAGTAGTAGCCCAAGGGAGATGTCCCCAGTGACCTTGGGTTTTGAGAAGGCTAAGGTAAAAGTTATGAGAAAATCCCACCCCTCTCACAGGTCACTCCTATAAGAAGTTCCAAGGTCTTAATGAGATGAAGCAAAATATAATTTAAGTGTACCTTCCCAGAACAAGACAAGAAGTAAAAAAGAAATATTGTTTGCAAGTACCATATGATGTCAGTTCTTCATAAAACCATGAATTCTTGAAAGATAAACAAGTTGATGTAAAACTGAAGCAATATAAATATTTATAACAGAAATGTATATTTAGCAACAGCTACATAATTATGCCTCAATAATGCTTCAAGAATGACAAGAAATAGTAGCCTAGAATTGTCAGAATGATAATAGTTGTCAGAAGCAAAAATGGCAATGTATAATCAGCTTTTAATCCTACTTTTAGGATGAATTTGTTATCATTATAGATGGTCGTAGCAATTTTTTGCAACAACAGCAAATTAGTTCGTGAGTTAGTCTAATCTAGAGTTCGAAAGACTTAGTAAAAGTCTTAGGGAAGATGGTTTAAGAGTTGTTTTGGTCAATCAGTCACTTGCAAGAAGTGAACACAAATGGAGTCAAAGTTTGCAGCGGCAGTTCTTAGAGGAAAACACAAATGATAATAGGTGATCTAAAGGGATGAGTAAGATGATTGAGGTGTTAGTAACCTAAGGCCTCAATATCTAAAACCCTAAAAGAAAAAAATGCTAGAAAGTGGGTAACCCTAGGCCCTAGCGATTTCCTTCTTCCTTAGATCAAGCTTGAAATAAAATATATGAAGCTAATGAAGCAATGCTACTAGAGTGCTAGAAAGGTGGGCTCTAGTGTACTCTTCAAAAGAGATGTTTTCCAGCAAAATCAAGTAGGTGGAAAATTATAAGGAAAAAGGACAATAACATGTGCTTCTCCCCTAGGGTTTCAAACTAGCAATTTCATAATCATAGGAATGAACAAGCAAATGTACCATAACCATTCAAAATAAATGAAGAATTGCATATTTTACTTACTTCATCAAGAATAATGTAGCCACAAAACCCTAGTTTAAGACTTTCCACCATGAAAATGCCAAAACACACAAAAAATAGCCTCTCCAAGAAGTTGCGCACCACTTAATTTCAGCCAAGTACCCTTAAAGAGGGCCAAATTTCAGACCTCACACTTGTGTGAGTCAAAGATGATGAAAAATATAAGAGATTTGTCCCTTATTTATACAATAATCATGACCTTTAATTACAATTTAGGTCAAAAAAGGCCGACATGGCCAGTTTACATCAAAAATACAATTTTACATAAAATTAACAATTTAAAACCCTAAAGTGTGCAGTAGAGGTGACGTCATGCCCTCCTAGGGTGACGTTGGGCCTCATAGGAGGGACGTTAGGCTCCATGAGCAAAACGTTAGGCCTTCAAAGGCCTCCGGATGATGCCACACATGCCACTTGGCACACAACTGCCTCCATCATGTCCATCTGACGCTAGGTGACGTCTAGGGTCACAAGGGTGATGTCATGGGCCTCCCAAGGCCAACGTCAAGGGGGGGAGCAAGATCCCCCTGGGTTCGGGCCTGCCAAAGTGTCTCTGGTGGAACGTCCTTTTTTTTTCGGTGCAAGCCTATGGTGTCTCTCTGCCCTTGGTTGGGGTCACAGTATCCATCTAGTGGGCTTTTCGCCCCATGGAGGTCCGAACTAATCATCTCCCCATATGTACCTGTCCGTTGGGCATGGTCCTACGGCAACAACGAGTACGCCCTCCATGGGCTCATAAGTCACAAGGATCATAGCAATGTCAATCACGTCTAATTATCAAATTACCCACCTGTACCCAGACACATACTCAAAGACGTTATGTAGTTTAACAAGCTAGGTTTAAAGAGGGTCTCAGGATGTCCTATTGGGCTAATCCTCCTCAGGTTTGGGGTGTTTCCCAGGTGAAGACAAATCTAGGTCATGTAGATGTATGAGATGGTGTAGGGAATGTTTGGGCAAGGGGTGCAGTGATAACAAGGAAATGTAGGTCTTACATGTGGGTGCCTTTGTAGAGGGTGAGTTGCACCTTGTCATGGATGTCATTGTTTCCTAGCCCATTCAATGCCTTTTACTCTTTGTCTTATTGCTTTTTCTTTTCCAGAAAATAGTTGTAGGACATTGTCCTGGCGTGGTGACTAGTGGTGACAGCGTTACCCACAAGCATTTCACGTAAATGAGAAGGTTGGCTCGTGATGATACCCCCTTTCTCTTGGCTATGCCACCAAGAGCCACTACCCTGGTTTGGTGACCAGATGGATGGCAGTGTCATACCGCTACATGCCCATGGACCTAATAGGCCGACTCATGATGAGACCACCTATCCACCAGCTAGATCTTGAGTTTAATTTTATTTTACAGGTCCCCTTTTCTTGCTAAGAAGCCATTTATTACTTTCTCGGGAATTCCTGGGTGAAGCATCTTAAGGTTTCATTTTGGCTTTTAACTTTTGCCAGCTACTTTTACCCTCTGGGCCTTTAGCCCCTTCTTCCCACAAGGCACGGTACAACCCTTACTAGCTTGGCATACCCAATGCCCGAACCAAGGTAGGGGAAAGATTAGAGGGACAATGATGAAAAGGGGTAAGTATGGAAGGAATGGACAATAACCTTTCATAGACCCAACCAGTGGCAACTCATCCCTAAGGGAACCAACTTACTAGGGCACTATGTCATCCCCCCCAAGTATGGACAAGTTAAGGAGTATAATTTCCAAACAAACGTCATGAAACAAAAGAGAATTCAGTGCACATATTCAAATGCTTCGAAAATCAGAGTGACACATACCATGATACCCGGACTCATTACCTCATGGAGCAAGACCTACTGCTACTTCAGAATCAGGTTGATGGGATGGATGTTGCTGCTGCTAATAGATAGGAGGGACCGAAGAAAAGATGGGCCCTCCAGGGCCAAGCTCAAGTCATATGGCTTTCGGTACTCCATGTCTAGGACCTGTGGGCCTCGAGACATAATCTCCTTAGTTATCCCTAGGATAGGGGATAACATGAGTCTAAGGTGAGATTAGAACCCCCTAGCTTACTCTCAGGAATTCTCCACTAAACGCAACATTAAATTTGAATATTTAATTCTTCTTTGTGGGTTTGAAACCCCAACACAAGCCCACAAAACCCACTAAAAAGCCCTTGAGGCCCTAGCCTCATTCCAAGGGCGTTTTCACCGAAACAAAAGAGTAATCCGGTGCCAACGAAGATTCCCACATGCCTGACACATTGGCCTCTTGTGGGAATACCTGCCGAAGCTACAAATCATCAACACTCCCTCTTAGCGAGGGAGGTATTCTCCGCCACTCCTAGCTTGTCTCTGAAGTAGAAAAAATTCCCCTTTACTAGGGGTTGGTGAGAATATTTGCAATATGCTCGTTTATGGAAATGTGTTAGAGCTTCATCGCTCCCTTTTGCACCTTGTCTATGATGAAGTGGTATCTTATCTCAATGTGTTTCGATTTGTCGTGAAACACTGGATTCTCTGAGAGTTTGATACAACTCTGATTGTCACAGTGAATCACAGTAGGCTCCAACTCCTGACCAAATAATCCTGCAAGAACCTTGCGAAGCCAAATGGCCTCACAATCGCCAAACTCTCTGCCATATACTCGGCCTCTACGGAACTAAGTGCCACGAAAGTTTGTTTCCCGTTGAACCAGGGAACCACTGTTGATCCAAGTTGAAGCATCCACCATAAGTGCTCTTCCTGTCAGTTGCACTACCTACCCAATCTGAGTTTGAATGTCCATGCAGCCTCACTCCATCACCTCCGACATATCTCAAACCAAATCCAACTATACTTCAAAGGTATCTAAGCACATGTTTTGTTGCTACCCAATGCACCTACCTCGGCTCAACCATGAACTAACTCAAGGTGTTGACAACAAAACAAATATTTAGTCTGGTGTTAATCAGGTACATCAGCAACCCAATCAATTGCCTATAGATTGTGGCATCCACCAAGTCTGAATCTGAAGCCCCCAACGTATTCAGATTGGTGGTCATAGGTGTAGTCATGGACTTACAGTCCATCATCCCTAACCTCCTCAGTATATCAACTGCATACTTCCTTTGTCCGAGGAAGATCTCGCCTAGCTGTTGTCACACTTCTAATCCCATGAAGTAATGCATCAATCCAATGTCTTTCATCTCGAACTCTAAAACCAATTCCTTCTTGCACCTAATAATCAGCTTCTTAGCTCCTATGAGGTACAAATCTTCGACATATAATACCAATATGAGAGGATCCTTACCAACCTATAGGAGATATAGGTTAGGGTCCGCTTCACTCTTGGTGAAGCCCAAGCTCTGCAAATACTCATCAATCCTCGAGTACCATGCCCTAAGTGTTTGCTTGAGTCCATACAAATCCTTCTTCAACCTGCACACATGGGATTTCCTCCCATGTACCTCAAATCCTTGAGGTTGCTCTATGTATACCTCCTCCTCAATCACACCATTAAGCAATGTTATCTTCACATCCATCAAGATGTATCTTCCACTTCATAACCGAAGCGAGAGAAATAATTGTAATAATAGAAGTATACCTGACCACTGGAGCAAAGGTCTCCTCGTACTCCACTCCCTCTTTCTAGGAGAACCCTCTTTCCACGAACCTTGCCTCATACTTCTCGATACTGCCATCTACAGTATGCTTGATCTTATAGATCCACTTGGAAGTCACTAGAGACTTCCCTTTCGGTCTCAAAACTATGTCCCACACATCATTCTTAATGATGGACTGGTACTCTTCCATCATGGCATCCTTCCAAACCTGTTCGCCTGTTGCTTCCTCGGAACTAAAAGGCTCAGAATCAATGATGTTCCTCATAAGGGCCACATAGTTGGAGAATATTTGTGGAGGCCTACTCTCCCTAAAGGTGTCTCTGGGTGTTGTGTGCCCTTTTGCATCCTTCAAGGTATCTCAGAGCCATCTAGGCCTCGTGTTCTTGTCACTAGGAGGGTCCACTGGATCTACTGACTCCTCTTGGTCTGAGGATTTCTCCTCTGCATTGGATGGACCTGTACTCTCCTTAATATTTGGAGCTTCTTGCTCCTCACCACCTGTTGTGGTCTCACAGGACCTCCTGAAAGCCAAGTCCTCAAACCTAACATCCTGACTAACTTCAACATGTCGTTGTCCTGGAATGTATATTCGGTAGGCCTTCAATGTCTCATTGTATCCCACAAACACACCCTTCTTCCTAGAAGGATCTAACTTTGTCCTCTTCTCCTTAGGAACATGGAAGTAAACTGGACAACCAAAGATCCTCAAATGCCCTATCTTTGGCTTTACTCCTATGAATGCCTACTCAAGAATCTTGTCCTCCAAGATCTTATAAGGACTCTTGTTATGAACATAGACTGTTGTGTTACATGCCTCTTCCCAAAGCATCATGGCTAGATCCTGATCATGTAGCATAGCCCTGGCAGCCTCAACTATGGTCTGATTCTTCCTCTCCACAACCCCATTTTGTTGTGGATTGAAAGGCTATGTCAACTCCCTCTTGATTCCTGCCTCCTTGCAAAAATCCTTGAACTCATTGGAGGTATACTCACCCCCGTTATCTGACGTCAAAACCTTGATCTTCTTCCCTGTCTGATTCTCTACTAGAGCCCTGAACTCCCTGAATCGACTGAAGACCCCATCCTTGGTCTTCATGAAGAAGATCCATGTCCTCCTGGAATAATCATCAATGAAGGTCACATATTATCGATAACCATTCAAAGATGAAACTGACATTGGTCCACATACATCATAATGTACTAGGTCCAATATCCCTTTGGACCTACTATCACTGCTCGGAAAAGTAACCTTGGCATCTTTCCAAGTGCACAACTCTTGCATACGCCTTCTTGCTCTACTCCAAATTCTGAAAGACCAGTAACCATTTTTCTCAACCCTGGCAAAGCCTTGCAATGCAAGTGTCCCAATCTTCTATGCCAAAGCTTGCATAGATTATCAATGTCATGTACCAAGGCATGAACTGGCTGACCAGTCTGCTTATAGAGACTGTCATCACAAGTGCCAATGACCTCTGTTGAGTCGAGGATTAATCCCCTTCCCCAAGCAAGAACCTGCGCATCTACGAATGCTCCGAGTGGATTCTCGATCGAAGCTTCTCCGGAAGCCCGCTTCCAGATTTCGGAAGCTCGCTCTGGGGTGCAAAATGGACGCTTCCTAATGAATCTTGTTGGCCTATTACTCTATTCTTCTATTTCTTTAATAGCATTTGTGAAACTTTACCTTGGCTTTGATTCTATGAATTAAATCTGGTAATCAAACATTGTGGAATGTGTTAAAAATTTGTACTAAATGTTGTTATAGAGTTGTTCTCATGGTATGTTGGTCTGGAAACTTAACACACAAATTGATCTCTGCTTACAACATAAATTTGACAAGGCATTTTGGATATTAGTAATTTAGTATAATTCTTATCATTGCAATGTTTTGATGTGTTCTTGCTCTAGTTAAACCATATGAACAAATCGATGCTTAAATAAGTCCAGTGACCTCATAAAAACGTAAAACGTCACTTTCCATTTGTCATTGTTTTAAGGGTTTACACAGTCCAAATCTACAGAGTTCAAGCTACCTCTAAAGCTGATGATAGATACTTAAAAGACTTAATAAATCTTGTTGGTTTGTTGCACTGTTTACACAGTTCATTCCTCTATTTTGACCAGCATCTATGGATCTTACACTGGCTCTATTTCTATGACTTCAAACTAAGGACTTAGGAAACTACCCTAGCCTAGGGGGAAACCCTAAAGTCAATTAAGCTAAGTCATTGTAAATTAGAGTGGAAGTGTGAATTACCTTAAATTGATTAGCACAATTAACCCAAGAAGCCAATCATGTACTTCAAAGATGTTGCAAAAAAATGTGACTTGGAGAGTTACAAAATGGTTTAGTGACAGGAAGCTCCATGGGGCGCTTCATTACTTTACATGTCAGTCTATAGATGATAGGTTCATAGCATTTAGCAACTAGACTCTAGAGTCTAGCACAGTTTAAACTTTATTGTTTTGGACCTTTCGATCTTCATAATTCAGTGCAGATGGCCTATTTTGTAATCATAACTATTTGGTCATGAGTCATGACTCATGTTATTGTTGACAGTTGCTAAATGACTGATTTCATTCCATAACTTAATGGTCTACTTTCTATTATATGGCTTAAAAATTTGTATGTTGGTTTGTAAGTTTGTAATTGCTAGATTCTAGATGGTTGATGCTCGAATGATTAATCATTGAAGTACTAATACTTACTACTATGGATGCCATTTTAATGTTACAATGTACAAATATGCATATTTTCATACATTTTGCAGCTTATTTGTCTTTCTGCATGGTTTTTTAATACAAACGCAATATATATAAAAAAATTTATATATATATATATATATATATATAACAGACGCTTCTGAGATGCTTCGCTTCCGAGGATTTTTGGAAAATGATGCTTCCCACACTCCCGCTTCGTGCAACATTGCATAAAACACTTCACTCATCTTGAGAGGCTTTCCGGACTTCATCTAAAACAAAGTTGTTCCAACTCCTTTGACTACATACCTGGCATTATCACCAAGTTCCACCTGCAATCGTGAGTTCTCTCCTGTCAAACCGGTGAGGGATTTTTGTGACCCAATCATATGACACGAAGCTCCACTATCCACCAACCAAGTCTCCATGGTGACCTGCCTAGAACAACAAATCTGCACAATTGTGTCTCAAAGGATGACTCCCTCTCTTCCTTAAAAGCCTCAACTCTGATACCATGTCAATTTTCACATGTATTTTATGTGACTAATTTCAGATCTGAAAATTACTTTCTAGTGATCAAATAGTAAACCCTAACGGATATAAATGAATGATTTTACACTGAAATTATGACAGAAAATTACAGCAGCGGAAACAACAAGATTTGAGATAAATCATCCACACATTTGAGAAACATCAATTTATGTTTTATAAAATCTAAATTCAGAAATTTCTGAAGGAAAAAACAACCTTTCCAACTTACACAAATTCAACAAAATCTGAGGATAACCTTGTCCTCTGAAAACCAAAACTCAGCAAAATTTACGAAACAATTTATCACTTGCAAACCTGATGATGTCACCATGTTGTACGAACATGTCTGTATTGTTCTGTCACACATGCGGCCTTCACACGTGTGGCTTGTTCAGGTTGTACCACATGTGCGCCCTGTTATCCCCGATATCTAGGGATAACTAGGAGATCATGTCTCGAGGCCCACATGGTCCTAGACATGGAGTACCGAGAGCAAGATTGACTTGAGCATGGCCCTGGAGGGCCCATCTCTCTTCTTCTTCGACAGATTTGTCCTGTCAGCAGTAGCAGTTTCCATCACCACCGGCCTGGATTTGCATCGGAGAGGACTCTTGCTCCATGAGGTAATTGGTCTGAGGTATCATGGTATGTGTCATATTTGATTGTTATAACCTTCTTAT